>JBANCZ010001592.1:0-20476 GCA_037040025.1 Sphaerogastrella javana | reverse complement strand
CCACCGTGCCGCCCTGCCTGTGCCCTCCCGGTCCAATACGACCAACAATATCTAGGGCGATACGGTTTGGCGACCTCCCAAAAGCATATCCATCCGCAATAGTATCCCGGATGACCTGCCGCATTTCAGGGATAATGTCGCCAGTAATAAGCCCGCCAACATGATCCCTAGCCCAAGCCTCAGCGCGTGGATTTGCCGAGTTCCACCTAGTCACCTGACCTCGATAGCGCGGCATTGATTGCGATCCAGACTCAGCATAAGTCTGGATCAGCGCGGTTCGTAGATCATCGAACGCGGCAGGGTCAACATCCGTAGCGCGGATAGCCCCCTCAATGTCGCCAATGTCAATTGCTGACCGTATACCAGAGAAGTCGGAGTTGTCAGCAATGCTAGCTACGCCATCACGGAATGCTTTATTTATCTGACGTTCACTCGCCATTTAAATTTGCTGCCAGATTGTTCCGCCGAGATTCAGTAGGGTTATAGCCTGATTAACATCTAGAGTTAAGGCATCCTTGCCATTTAGTCGGAACCTAGAAGTTGAGTGAGGGACTATTAGTGCGTTTGATGAAGTATTTCGTATGATTAGGACATGCCCAAATACTTCTGAGGTTATAGGCCCTAGAGTCGTCGATGGGTTAAGAGGTCCAATTGATAGCGATCCATATCCGGATGCGTTAATGGTTGCGCCAGAATACGGACTGATAACCATATCTCTAACTACCTGAACCAGACTCTTTCTTTCTCCAATCTCATTCCAAACGGAACCAGATTGGAACGAAAGCAATATTGACCTGAAAGCATCAAGAATCACTGCCTGTCCGGTTGCCGTCCGGATTCCAGTATCGCTATTCAATATGTATAGCGGGTTTGATCTTTGGTTCTGGATAAGGAGAAGCTGGCCAGTTGTTGCATTTGATGTGATGCTGCCCAGTAGCGCACCACCCTGAGCAGTAGAAATCCTTACCTGCGAATAATTGCTTACATCAATTGGCTCGCCATTATACTCAGTGAGGATTAGGGGCTTGATAACCGCAGCGCCAAACCTGCTAACCCCATCCACGTCAAGCTCGGCGAGTGGCGCATATTCAACATCACTAGACTGCTTGGCAATCCCAACACGGCCATTCTGGTCAATAACAACCGGGCTTCGCATGACGCCGTTCGCGCCATTCACACCGAATCGTATTTTACCCCTAATAATGCCGCCCGTCACGCTGGTGATAAGAGTCCTGATCTGCGTAACAGCCGAAGCCACGCCATTCAGAACAGGCTCGACCGACCACAATCCCGCACTTCTGCCGGATGTAATGTCGCCACCATCGGCGAGTGCAGAAGTCTGCCGAAGCACTGGGAACGCCGCGTTTGAATCGACGCGCTGATTGATCGCGCCCACATCGCCGGACACCCGCTGAACTTGGGTGTTCAGCCCGCTTCCGTATTCGTTAAATGTGTTTCCGACACCCGCAGTGGGGACTTCGTGATAGTCTCCAAGTGCGTTATTCAGAGACCTAATCTTAAAGTCATTGAACGATCCGCCGGGGGAGATTCGAACAGCATTATAACCGTTATCCAAGCATACACCGTTGCCGATGGTGTTATAAGAGCCGCCGCCCGTGGTATTGGAAGTCCCAGCACCCGCGCCCGAGAAACGGTTGCCTCGCGAATACAAGTATCCGCAGGAGTTATAGCTTCCGTAAAATTGAATGCCGTTGTGATCGTTATCTTCTGCGCGAAGGCTTTCGACCGAGTTATTATCTCCGGTCAGCGAGATTCCGTTATCATGCGTTGACAGCGCCACAACAGCGCCGATGCTGTTGTTATTGCACCCTACAGTCAAGCCAACCGCCTCAAGGCCTAGCCGACCAGTCGCGGCATCCCATTGGGTGCCTTGCCGCTGTTCCTCGGGAAGTGTTAGAAGGTTGACCGACTTAGAAACGTAGTCAATGCGGTTGTCACTTGCACCATTGGACAGGTATACGCCGAAGCCACTACCATTAACAAGCTCAAGGCGCTCAATGTGATTCTTGGTGGACGCTGTTCCATCAATCCTAATGGACGTGCCGCGCACCTCCTTTGCGGTTAAGTCAATAACGCACTCGCGGCAGTTAGAAAGCTGAATCCCGCTGTTAACCCTCTCCATTCCGATTCGTATAGCGATATCCCTAGACGAGGAAAAGGAAATTGCATATGACGTGCCATTATAAGGGCCAGTAAGGGTAAACCCAGACAGGGATAAGTTATTAATTCCAGATGCATTAATAAATGAAGCTACGGCTGTCTGGATAACGGCCCCATCTGAAATGACTTGAGCGCCACTCCGCATAATCACCGATCCTGAAGCCACATAAGGATCACTGGAAGCTGGGATGAAGATAGGAACCCCGGTAGCTGCGGATTTAACAATTCCCGAGCTAAGCGCTCCGGTTAAACCGATGGCAGGCGGCCACTGCAAAACTGAATAATATCCATCGCGCCCTTTAACAACAGAGATGCCGCGCGGGGGCGAGAAATGGTTAAAGTCACCAGCACCAGAAGCAACAATATCCCAAGCCTCGCCAGTCTTGGCTAGAACCCTTGAGCCAACTGGATATTCAACTGTCGAACTGAAAAAAGCGGCAGGTGAATCAACCGTAAATGTGGCTACGTCCTGAGTCTCCCGAAGCGCCTCCTCCGCTCTATCCGCCGCAGCTTCAGCAGCAAGAGCGGTTTCATCACTGATCTTGATTGCGTCGCCTGAGAAGACAATATCTTTATTGACGAGAAGGCTCATTTAATCACCACCAATCGGCCAGTTTGCGTCTTTTTAATTCCAGCATTTTCAACTGAAATTCTTACATCATAATCACCAGTAAGCCAACTTAACGTTTCAGATTGGATTACAAAACGGCCCGACTGCGGCTCGGTGATTGTAATGTCATCAAGCTGATATTGAATCCCGGATTTATGTTTGATGAAAGCCGTAATCGTCGCCCCCACCAGAGAAACAGCCGCGCCGGACCAGTCAACATGCGTCACATCCCAAAGAAGCGAATCGCCCTGAACAACACGGGCCGTCTGCGAGTGAGAACCTGCCGTGACTGGCATTACCTCGGAAATGTCTACATCACGCGCGGGGATTACGACCGAACCAAATGGATACGTCGCGCCGCCTTCTGTTCCGGTCATGGTGTATTTAGTCGGGTATTCATACCGCGAGTTAGGCCAAATCTCCGTGTAGAAATATCCGTCTGCGCCCGTTCTAACGTGTATAGGCGTGGCATTTAAAACATGACCAGAATCCTCGGCGGCACCTGATAGCGTGAAGGTCAGCAGCCCCCCAGACAAAACGGAACCATCCGGCTTGACAAAATGACCCGACAGATTTACAGTGTTCAACGGCATTCCATCACCTCACGAAGAAACGGTAAATCACTGGATCGCCAGCAGCCGGGATGCCATCAACGCGAATGACCCTGCGAGACTCGCCATTAAGATAAACCACCGAATCAACTTCCGGCACATACCCAAGACCAGCAGCGACGATAACCTGCACATCGGTAGAGACAAGATCAGGCACAGCCGCGAGCATTTGCGCCGACACACCACGCGCCACAGCCCGCACGTCACGCGCCTCATGGGTGACAACCGGCGGCTGCAATGGGTCGGGATTGGGGCCGGTGTATGTCACAACGGCCTCTACGCCGCCTTGGTCAAACCGCTCGATCAGACGCTGTGCGGTGCCGCGCATCCTATTATAGAATGCGCTCATACGATGAACGCGCCGTATGCGCAGGGCCGCTTGAAGAACGGCAGCAGAAGCGCGTAGACCACCGGAAGGATGAACCGGTTTCGGTCCCACCAGTCTCCAACGCCCGCCCACTGCGCGTCAGAATACTGCACCTCAATAACATCAACCTTCTCGCGCACCACTGACGACGCCCCGCTGCCGCCTTCACCCCAAATATCCACGCCCTGCGACACGGCCCACGCCGCTTCATAAGATGCGTGGACCACCCGCTCAGGGACGACGCGCCACTCAGTTCGGGGGAAGCTATTGTCAACGCTCAGCGCCCGTCCCTTATACATGTCTTCGAAGCTGTCTACATACAGTGTCCCGGCGATTCTAAGCTGAGCCGGGACAGCCCCCTCCGGAAGCTCGCGACCGGTCGCCGCCAGATATTCAACAAGTCCTTCGTTGGTTCCGTAGCTTGGTAGTGTCAGCAAAATCTGGTTGTGTTGTGTATGATGGCAAGAAACGGGTGGACATGGAAATAAGCAGCGTGGAGTATCGGGGAATGATAACATCAAGAGGAATAAGGAAGATGGCTAAGACAAAGGAAGAGGCTCACGCCATAATTGACTCGCACTTTAATGGTAGGGGTTATCAAAAAATTGAATTCCCTATCAACTACATGGGCGAGAGTAAGACGTGCGTTTTTGCGCGAGAGTCAAGACCGGGGGAGCCGTTCTGGGGTGGGTGTGGCCGGGAGTCCGCCTCTGTTTCCTATTAAATGAAAGGGGCAACACAATGATCATCTACGGGCTAGCGGCGCTGGGGGTCTTCTTCGCCGCATTTGCAATCGCACTTATTTATCTGGTATGGGAAGATGACTGATAGAAAAGGACGTATCCGTGAATGGCTTTATGATGGCGCTTTCGCAATTTTTCTTGTATTCGGCAGCCCCTATCTGATCACATTCGCAATCTCGCTGGGGTCTTAAATGGAATATACGACGAACGAATTGCCAGATGGTCGAATTCTGCTTAGATTCGCGGGCGCTCCGGTCGCGGTGTATCCTGACATTGAGTCGGCAAATGAACACGCAGTAAAGTCCGGTCATCCCAGTCTTATCGTCAGCGTGTCGCCGCCACCTAAGCGTCGCGGTCGCAAAAAGGAAAGGGGCGCATAACGCGCCCCTACCTTAACAAATATCTTGCCGATCACGCCGGAACCGGCTGGATGCCGTCCAGATAGCGGAATCCGCGCGGGTTCCAGATCTTCACTTCGCCCAGACGGCCATATCCCGGCACATGGTAGCCATACGGCGCATCCTTGTATTCATTAAGGAAGCGGAAGGCGAATGGCATCGGAAGTTCAAGCACGTCAAGCGAGCGCCGATAGCCGATGGCCCGACCGCCGCCCGGAATAACCGTGGTCGCTGCGGTGGCAAGCTCAGGGATCTCAACGATACTGAAGCCGTTGCCGCCCGGAGCGCCCGACACTGCGCGTCGAATCCATTCCAGATAGCTGATTTGCCCGTTCAGCGCGTCCGTGAAGGTGGATGCCAGCGCACGGTATGCCAGCGACGGCAGGGCGATGGTGTCGATGGTCAGCGGGCGAACAGCGTTCACAGTCGTGACCGGACCCAGCGCCAGATTGATCACATCTTCGGCAATCTCTTGCGGGGTGGCATTCAGCGTTCCATCGTTATTCACCCACTGGGTGCCGCCAGCAGCCTTGGCCGAAGCCGGAATGGTGGTGATGCCGGTCTTGTTGATAAGGCCGGTCCAGCCCTTATCCGCATCGCCAGTCAGGGCTACTGCGTCAATGAACTGCTCCGCTTTGCGACGTGCAACACGCGCCTTGGCATCCGGGATCGAGAAGCCCGCTTGCGCAGCCAACCCAACTTCCTCAATGTTGGTTTTCCAGCCGATACCGAATCCGTCAAAGCTGATCGACTCGCCTCGCGCCTCGACCTCGACTTGCGGCACGTCTTTTGCATACCCGCTGATCCATTTCGCCTGACCGAACCCGTCATCATCAAAGATGATCGCGGCGGCGCTAGGCTGCCACTCAGCATAGTTCTGGTTGACCGGGATCAAATTAGGATACTGAATATCCGTCATCGGGTCCGTCATGACGCGAGTGTTGATTTGGGTCAATTGAGTTTGCAGAACCGAAATCAACGAGGCGTCAAGAATGGTGGTGACTTTCATTTCATACTTCCTTATTCCGCAGCCGCAGTCGCAACAAGCCGCTTAACGCGCAGATATACAATACCACCAGCAGCAGCATCGGTGTCAAACTCAGCGAATCCGCCGGGGGGGGGCGCAAAGTCATCGCCAGCATCGGCCCAACGATCAGTAGCGGGGTCATAACCAGCGGCAGCGCCAGCAGTCGCGGTATCACCAGCGGCAACCGCCACAACGCCTTCCAGCAGCACCGGAGTGTTGAAATTCTCCGGATAGCCAGTCTCCGGGTCAATGCCGACATGATACACGACAATGCCGAGTGCGGGCGACTCGCCGTCCCAAGCCTCAATGCGATTGGACGAACCCGCAACGCGCTGGACCGGCTGGCCGAAGCCAATGGGAGTGGTGTCGGTTCCAGTAGCCAGACGGGTGACTGCGTTCCATTCTTCGGCATTCACCTGCTGGCCGACAAGCGCGGTCTTGGTCGGATCGCTATAAGTCACAATAGCCATTACTTCACCCCTTGATTGAATCGGGCATTGATTGCGTCCTGAATAACCTTGTCGGCATCAGGTGCGGGCTTGCGGTCGCCAATGACCTTGCGGGCGGTATCATCCACAGCATCACCAATCACGCGATACATACCGTCGATCATAGCCGGGGTGGCACCTTCAACCGCCTTATCGCCAAACTTTGCCTTGACAGCTTCAAGCTTCCGACCTTGCTCAGCCCGCTCAGCCACCAGCTTGTCAAGCGCCTCATCACTGATAGCCTTGGACTCAGCGTCAGCCAGCTTGGCTTTAAGCTCGCCAATCTCGGTGTCTTTTGCCGCCACAACAGCAGCATGATCCTTGAGGATCGCAGCGACGGTTTCGGCATCTTTTGCCGCGACCTCTACAGCCTTATCCCCAAGGACAACCGTCTTGACTTCAATCGCCATTTCGTTATCCTCTACAGTTACAGGGGTCGCGCCCCACGTTTGCGCATCCCCGATACGGGCCTGCGAACCTGCCCGGCCACGCGGCACGATAGCAAGGTGGTTAAAGCGCAGGTCATACATCTCATAATCTGCGCCGGTCTCAGGTGCTGCATCGCGGATCTTCGCGGTGTAGCCCATTGAAATCTCGCGGTGGGTAGTCTCTGCTTTGTGCAGAGCCGCCGCGTCTTTAATCATCGGGTTGACAACAATCCAGTCACCATCTTGCGTATACCGGTCGCCCACCTCACCCACCGCAAGGTCGCGCCAATTCTCAGCCGTAACCGACTCACTCGGGTGATCCACGGTCACAGGAACTCTAGTTAGGCTGGCGAGCGAATCCGCGCTGAAAACCTCTTCAGGCGAGCGATACACCTTGACAATCCTATCACCCACCATGCCAATCTCACTAGCACGGTATTCCTGAATGCCAGTCCGGGCAACACGGGCGGTAGCGACAAGATACCCCTCTTGGGTTTTCTTGATCGCGCCCACAGTGGATTTGTCAACGAAATTAATCATGCCAGCACCATATCATCCAGAAGCACCACCATCAAATCAGCCCCTGCGCCCACAGCCTAGCCGCAGCCCTACCCGAGCTATCAGGCAGGTAGTCGCAAATACCCAACGCCGCGACGTGAACCTCGGGTAGGCCGTCATCCGATCCGAACATATGCAGATGCGTGGTATCGGCAAGCGGGCTTTCCGGCGTTGCCGTCTGGACCGCGCCGCCGTTCACGCTGGCGCTGGCAATATCGCCGTCAAACCACCACTCAAGAACAGCCCAGTCAGTGCCGACCTCGCCCGCGTAGATCTCGGATTGACCCGCCTGAGCGCCCGCCGAACCGCTGCCTAGATAGCCATTGAAGAAGGCACCGATATGCGCTCCTTGCCACCATGTCAAATTGGTGGAAGCCACCACCATTGGCGCGACAACTTGCGCGGGGTTAGGAATCCTGAATGCCATGACGCCATAGTGAACAGCAGGCAGCGGGAATCCTGCATTCAGCGAAGGCCCGGGGGCAAACTCCATCACGCTGCCATTGATAACAGGCTGCTGACCCGTGAAGTCTGACAGCGCAGAATGATCGTCGGCGGTTACGCGTAGCGCGAAGGTCGGCATGTCGCCCGGTTCTGGGTCAGGCGGATCAACTGGACCATTCCCGCCATCAAAAGACCAGTTCGGCAGCGGGTCCGTGCTGGTCGCTGGATTCCATTCCAGCGCAGCACCTTGTGTGCCGCCCATGCCGACTGTATCGTATGCCCTAGACAGTTCCCACGCGATTCGCCAAAAGTAATCCCGCAGCGCTGGCGCAACGCCTTCAGGCACAAATACCCCAGTCTGCTGGCGCAAGTCCATCTGATACATGGATGTAAACGCAAAGCACGTCAGGCCATAAGCCCCGACATCATTCGTGTGAATGTCATCCATAAACAGGTCGGCGATGTCGCTGACACCCGGCACCACGCCTAGAGCAATGTCGTCATAGACCTGCGCCATCCACCGATCACCGGGGATCAGCCACACACGCCAGTCGGCGGGCAGTGACGGATAAAGTTGCTTCATCTTCCATGTCGAATAATCGGCCATGTATTTGAAGCTGCGATAGTATTCATCCAGACCGGTTCGGAATGTGAAACCTGCCCATACCCCGACCGGCTCAGTAGCGTCGCCGCCAGTTCCGGGACCATTCAGTGCGGGCCAGATAGACCACAGGATAACGTCATTGCCAGCGCCGTTCTCGACGGTGTTAGCGGTGAAGCGACAGAGGTAATCCAGACTTGCCGCCATCTCTTGCGGCTGGACCGTGCGCGGGGGAGGTCCACCCTCAGTAATCATCAGCGTGTCGAACTGGTCAATATCGTGACGCGCATCAAGTGGGTCGGTGCGGTGCTCCCAGCGCCAGTGCAGCGGCGATCCGGGGATGGTTGAGCGAACCACAATTGATTCGCCCGTATCTTCAGGCTCCATCAAGCTATTGCGCAGCAGCGAGAAATATCCCGGCCAACCGCCGCCATATGTATAGGCGTCTGTCAGGCTGTGGCCGCTGTGGATAGATCTCCCGCCCGATGTGATGGCAGCGCGAAGGGAGGGATTCGGCTCAGGCGGAATCGGACTACCCCCAGCAGGCGGAAAGATTCGGGGAAAGAACGGATGGTGCCGCATTCAGACCCCCTGCACGACAACGTCACCCGATCCGCGAGCGAAGAAGGCCGAAGTTACGCCGATGGTATCGCCGGGCGCGAGGATCAGCCAATCGCCATCTTCGCCCGGTAGCGCCTTGGAGTAAAACACCATTCCACCACGAGCCTGCACAACGGACGGTGCCGCGACGGGGATTTCAGCCCATCCCCGGCCATCAAGAGGATGCAAAGCCATTATTCTTCACCTTCTGTATTTTCATCATCCCAGCCGCCACCTAAAGCCCAATCTGCATAGTCCTGCTCAATGCCGGGGAAGCTGCCGTTTTCAGTCAGCGCATTGACTGTCGACTTAGTCAGCATGTCAGCGGGGATTACTTCCGACTCAACAAGGGACTTCGCCGTCGTTGCGATAAGCGAGCCTATCTCGGCCCGCTCCTTCTCGCTTGCCTGCCACAGCGGAAGCCACTCAAGGTAGATCTCGGGAGGTCTAGACCCCAGCGCAGTGATGATGGTCAATTCGTCCAGCACCTCGAATGTGGGCTGAATGTCATTGCGCTGCATCGTGGAGATGGTGTCGTAGTAATTCTGAATCTCGGACTCGCCATTGGTCCCAAGTCCCTGCGGCCTGCCAAAAAGAATGCTGTATGGGATCTGCATGGCGGCAGAAACCTCACGCCGCATGGCCTCGATCACATCGGGAAGAGTGGCGAATCCGCTAGCCTTCTGGTCATAAGCCTCACGCTCCTTGTCCAGAACGATCATCTTATTAGTGGCCTTCATCTCGCGAATCAGCCCATACCGTCTGACCATTTGACGCTCAGTCTCCGGGTCGCAAACGGCGTCCATAAGGCCATCAACGGACATGACGTCAATTCGCGCCTCAGTCGTCAGGGCAACGACATTATCCCTTGCAGTCTCGGCTGCGATGATGGGTTGCAAGATGTGCGTCAAATCAGACCGGCCCTCGCCAGTCGCGGGGTCGGGGTTGCGAATGATATGCGCCACACGACTTGGGTGGATGCGCACAAATCCGAACTGGTCCGATGCCACCTCGTAATATTCCGGCCTGCCGAAAAATTCCGACATTGGGTCACTTACGGGCCGCCCCTTGATAACCTCTGACTTGGCCAGAATGTTGACGAACCGCAGCTTGCGATCGGCTGAGTAACTAACCGGTGTGGCTGGTGACTCCCCAGTGTCGTAATACACAAAAGCCTCACCCTGCAACCGGGCAAGCATCAATGCGTCACGCTTCTTGCGCTTAATGTTGAACCTGCGCTCAACCGATTCGATTTTAGAAATTTGATCCGACTCAGCAACCCAAGTGTATCCACGTCGGAAGCAATCTTCCGGAATCCGCTCAACCGCCGCTTTAGCCATCCAGCTAGTGGCGTAAAAATCCGTGCCAGCCTGACCATCCTTTGCATAGCCTGAAAATGGCCCGTCGCGATACCCACCAGCACCACCCATCGCACGGCCTGCAAGCTCAGCGGTAAATGATGCAAGGGAGTCATTAAACATACGCAGTCACCAGAATATCGGAAAGGTCCGCGCCCTCAGCATCCGGCACGGTCGCCACACCCATAGGCTGCGATCCGTAGAAAACCGTATAAACACCGGGCATCAGGGAGATACTGATACTACCATCAACCACCGCCGTGCCAACGCTGGCCGGAACAACCACCACATCCCCCTCCACGCCAGCCACCCCACGAACAAACACAACCGGGCCTGCGGCAGGTGCCCCATCTGGCGACTCAATCCTTCCGGTGATTAAGCAAAGCGGCATAAAAATCTCCTTGACACTTACGCGGCAGTGTGGCAGATAGGGGGCGGAGAAGCAAATTGGCCGATGGAGGGCTGTGAACATTGGGGCTGAGTGCAGAACAAGTTCGTGAGCTTTTATCATATGATGAATGTAGCGGACGGTTGATGTGGAAAGAGAGGGGTGTTCAATGGTTCACCGATGGGCATATCTCGGCTGATACCAGATGCAAGATGTGGAATAGGCGATTCTCCGGTAATGAAGCCATGATCACGATCACCCCTTCTGGATACAAACACGGTCGCATTGATGGTGATAAATATTATGCACATCGCGTGGCGTGGGCGATTCACTATGGAGTATGGCCGGGATCACGAATTGACCACATAAACGAGGATAAGTGCGATAATCGTATATCCAACATGAGGATCGCAACCAATTCAGAAAACATGATGAATAGGGGTAAGAACTCAAACAATAGAAGTGGACTAAAGGGCGTTTACTTCCACAAGATGACTGGACGCTGGGCTGCTAAAATTGGTATTGAGGGAAAGAATATCCATATAGGAATGTTTGACAATCCCACAGATGCCCATAAGGCATATTGCAACGCGGCGGACAAGCTGCATGGAGAATTTTCAAACCATGGACGATAAACCCACCCAAGGAGCCACCCATGCTGGATAAAGAACAGATCGAAAACTGGCGGACCATCTACGACCAAGCTGGCCTGCGTGTCGAAGCGCTTGACTCGGACGCGGTGGCCCTGGATGCAGAGAACAAGCCCGTGTTTGAGATGACACGGGCGGAATGGAACAACATCAACATGGCGCTGGAGGGCGTGAAGAATGAGCAAGTTTAAGGTGATCGCAAACGGAACTAATCATCGCTTTCAGATTGGTGAGCATGTAATTCGAGACAAGAGCGACCCATACAAGTATTGGCATCTTGATATGTCGGATTGGTGGATGTGCAAGCCGGAAGATGTTGAGGCAATCCATGACATTCCCACCAACACCCTAACCCCCGGCCAACACTACACCAGCGCGAATGGGGATAAGTGGGAGTGTCTGACCGTCAAGGGTGATATTGCGTGGCTTGCTGGGGTGTTTGATAAAAAGGTTAAAGGATCGGCCTATACATTCAAGCTGGACGGCACACCTATCTGTCTCGGAATTAACCCTAACTACCGCATCGTGTTTGAGCCTGTGCGGGAGACGGTGACATTCAGAACATCCATGCGTGGGCACAAAATGAAAATCACCTTCGACATCATCAACGGCATCCCCGACTGGGCAACCGCCAAGGTGACTCCATGCGAGTGATCTTTGCTTATATCACGGTTGCTCTGCTCAAGGTGGCGCACTTTACCGCCCGGACGCATACAGCAAAGGGGTCAATTCGTATTGCTGCGAGCGCTGAATGGGAGTTGCGGAAATGACAGCGCCGGAACGAAAATACAAAAACAGCAAAGAGGCACTTATCGCCATTCATGCTGCATTGACTTGGGCTATTGATTGCGCCCTCGACAATGCAGATTACGAAGAGGCGTGTGTCTTTGCAAAGATGATGCGGGAGATTGAGGAATATGTCGATGACTGACGCGCCGGATAGGATTTGGGCTTGGTATGACTATGACGAAGACGGATGGGATAACGCATATGCTACAACCTACGACCAGATTCCGCATTCTGTAGCCTATGTAAGGGCCGACCTCCACGCCGCGCTACAGACTGAGAATGATCGGTTGCGCAGCGCATTAGCAAATGCGGCAGTTCCACTTGAGGGCCTAACACTTGCGTCTCACTATTCAGAAAGCAATCTGGAGCTATGCAAGGGGACATGGGGGGAAATCAATAATGCAGTCTCCCATATCCGCGCCGCCCTGAAATAACACCCGCCCCACCAACCAGAAAGGAGGTGATGCCTTGTGAAGCCGTTGACCGTTGGGGATTATGAAGGCCGCGTGATATGCGCCCCGCTCAGGAAACAACTGGGCGGGGCGTTATTTGTTATGCACATCCACAAATGATACCATCATTACGCGACCGATAATGGCGCATAAAAAAATGAGGACTATCATGGCACTTTATAAAGACTTCCAAGTTGACGGCGGCGTAATCACCCTGAACATGGATAAGGTGGACGCAGCGTTCCATAAGAATGAGGCTCTTTGGATTCTTGGCAAGGATGATTTCGTAAAGCTGTCACTTGCTGGTGACAAGCCAGAGGTGGAGCGTAAGTCTGCTAAGAAAGAGGTTACAGTCAAGATGGATGGGCCCGAATGGTTGACCGGCTTAGCAGCTGAACTGCTTGACAAGGGCTACAAAGAAGCCGAGATGGACCTAGAGATTAAGATTGACATCGAGAAATAGTCAAGTCGCCCCGCCGTAACAAGCGGGGCGTAATCATTCAGCCTGATACCGCGCCCCAGTTAAACTTATTCATCTTCATGACAGGTTCCAAAGCATACCGTCCAGCGTCAATACAGTGGTTATTCGCATCCACAAGCACAGACAGGATCTGGCCCGACTGTTTGTCTACCTTATACGAATACAGCTTGAACTCGCGGTGAATCTCTACGCAATCAGGGTGGATCACATTTCGATGCGACTTGATGAAGTCAACACCGTCCTCGACAGATCCTTTCCCCTTTGCGGCAGGCTTAATGCGTGGCAGTTGGAATGACCCGCCAGTCTGCGATACCGGCTTGCTCAGATAGCTGATATTCTCTGGCCTAGCATTGTCTGCGATCACATCAAACTTAGCAATGCGCTCACCCATGCGATCCTTAATGAACCCACCCTGCAAGTGCATGTCCAAACCGATCTTGACAGCCGCGCGTCGCCAGTAGAGCGTTTGCCCCTGCTTGTAGATTTCCACGCAAGCCATTGGGTCGCGCGAGAAGCCGAAGTCTAGGCCATAATACGGAACCCATTTATCCAGCGGCTCAAACGTATCAATTGAATACTTGCCAGCGAATACCTGCGCTTCCGTGAGGGTGAGAAATTCCCCTTCCCAAACGTGGTGGTAAATGTCTGGGCGGTTCTCTAGGTCTGACTGCCGCTCACGTTCAAGCGCCTCCGGGAACCAAGGATTGTCATCATAGTTGACCTCGGCAATCAGGATTCGATCCTGCTGCACCGCACGGAAGCGCATGTGAGTTGCAGACTCTGGCGACTCCGGGTTGTAGGTTAGCCAGATTTCACCGCCGAAGCGCATAACGGTCGGGATCAGCTTGCGATAGGCCACCTCTGACACGTTCTCGGCTTCGTCAATCCACGTAATCAGAACGCGGGCCTTAGACTTAAGCGAGTCTATGTTGTGACGCAGGCCGACGAATACAAAGTCAACGCGCCCCGGCAGTCCACGGGTGCGGACGTATTTCTCACCCACATCAAACCACGGCTTAAGCAGTTCAGGCTCGGACTCAATCGCCGCTTTAATCTCGGCAAGCGTTGAATCCTCAAGTGAGTTCATAAACTCCCGAGCACACAAAGCAACGCCAGACTGCCCTGACGCCGCAATCATGACAACTTGCAGGCAGAGCATCTTAGCAAATGTCATTGTCTTGCCAGATCCTCGCCCCCCATGCGCAACGCGATAATCCACGGCACCGTAGGGCACCGTGAACATGGGGATAAGCTTGGGGATGATCTGGATTCGCGCGGCAGTCATTTACTCGCGGGCATACTGCCAACTAGGCAAGTCTTGCTCTTGTTGCAGCCGTTTCTGGCGCGGGGATTTATCCAGCCAATCCCAATCACTTTCGCGCATTGCCTGCTCGTCGTCATATCGCGCTTGATCTTCTAGGGCATCATTCCCCCATCCGCGCCCGTAGTTAGCCATTGTCTTCCTCCTCGTTGCTATCAGGCCCCACCAGCATGATCTTAGTCGGCAGGCTGGCTGACCCATCCGAACTGGTCAAGTCAAGCGACCCCTGACTTTTCCCATACTCCCGATCCAACGAGTCCTTCGTGAGATTAAGAATATCCGCCCGAATCAGCGCAGTGCGGGCCTCATCTGTAGGCGCATTCTCAAGCCATCGTTCAAGGGATTCAAGCAGGACAGCATGAATGCGCTGCGCCTTCTCGGCGTTGCGGCGGCGAACAACCCATGCTTCGGGGGTGTTGCCTTTCGGATTCCCCGATTGCCCGGGCTTCCATGGAATCAGGCCACTAGTATCAGGCGAGGGGTTCTTCTTAATGCCCATCAGCCTAGAGGCCCCAAAGCACCCCAAAGCGCACGGATCAATTCTCGATCCTGCAAATGGTAATCACTTCCATTGACAGACAGGATTGCCGCATGCAGCGGATCAAGCCCGCTCTCTTCAGTCGGCTTAGTCCAGATGGAAACGCGAGTATCAGTCTCGCAATCTATACTCACACGGCAATGCAGGAAATCATCCTTGGTCATATCGCACCTCACTCCTTTGCCCTTCGCATACTACACCACGCTGTCAGGATCGGCAATCAGGCGGTATGACAGCACGTAATGCCAATGGATGCCATCTTGCGCAATGCCGCGTTCATATGGCCCATCTGTGTATGCCACCTCCACCCATTCCCCCACGCACGGACACTTGCCGCCATCGTGCTTTATCCAATCACTCGCCAGTCTTTGCGCTGGGCTTTTCACCGCCATCCCCATTCTTGCCGCCATTAGCGGCATACTTCACCGCATCAACCGCAACGCTAGCGGCACCCTTAACATCCCCAGAGGACAGCCTCTCCCAGAACTCGCGTCTCTTTCTGGCGCATTCCTCGCATTTATAGCTCATCATTCAATGCCCTGCGAATGATGCGAGAAACGTTCTGCTGCGTCATGGATAGCTTATCTGCTATATATGACTGTCTCTTGCCTGCTTTATGCATCCTCAATATTCTAGCATCACGACGCCTGTTGTTCGGGTGTTGCCCGGACCTGCCCACGCCCAGCAGATCCAAGCTGCCATTCCGGAGTAGGTGTCCAGATACTGTTGCTTGCGTGACACCCGCAGCTTTCGCAACAGCGACTTGCGTGGGATAGATTACGCCTCGCCATGAATAGGTCATGACTCATCCAGCCTTGCGAGGATTGCGTCGATCATATTCCCGGAGCCTTTGCAGACAGGGCACATGGTGCGACCCAAAGATTTGTGAACCTTCTTACCCGTCCCGTCACATGCGGGGCATTCGATGAGTTTTTCCAAACGAGCGATGCGCTGTTCAAGCTGCTGCAAGCCATGGCTTTCGCGCCTGCGCTGAATCTCCATACCCGCCATCCCGGTAGGCTCAATAACATCACGCTCCATCGCCATCCTCCTTCTCGATCAGGGCGAGGATGCGAGCCGCAGTGCCCGGATCACGGAAGCTGTCAGCAGCCTCCCGCAGCGCCGCCTCCCTGACGCGCTTGTCGCGGACTTCGAGGGCAGCTTTGGCGTCATCTTTGTGGCCTGACCCCGCACAGCAGGGACATGCGGCTTCAGAATCATCAATCCAATTTTGCTCAGCATTTGATGTCGAGAATGCGCCCCTTGCCCTGACTTGCCCCCGGATCTCGGCATCGCGGATCATGCGGTCGAGGGCGGCTTTGGCGACGGCGGGTGTGAGGTGGCTGATGGCTGAAGCCATCAGATCGCAAGTGTTGGCAGCGTGCTCCCGGATATGGTTCAGGATCTGTCGCTCAGCCATGCCGGCGGGCGTTAGTGGCGGGTCCATGTCCATGCTCACCGGCTGCTGGGCGGAGCGCTCGAATTTGCCCTGCGCCCCGACAAACTGCGCAGCCGACTCATACGCCATCGCCACCTGTGCGCGGGCTTCGTCACGCTCGGCGGTCAGGCGGGCGATCTCGGATTGGGCTATATCAGCGCAAATAAAGGGGACGTTCTCCCTGCTTGAGTCTGTGTCCCATCCTCCTTTTAAAAGGTGTCCGGGATGCTCAAGCCAAAGATATACGATTTCCGGGATGTCTCGCCGCATCACTTCCCCTCCATCAGTTTCGCGTGGGTGGCGAGGGCGCTGCGGAACCCTTCCAGCCACGACTCATCATTCGGGTGTGTCATGCGCCGCTCAAGAACTGGAAGCGCCCACTCCATTTCCTCCGCCAGCGCCCCTGCGTTCGCCGTCATTGTTGCGAGGCGGGATTCTGCTTTTTCAGCACGTTCCTTCCATTGAACCACATCATTCGCAGTTTTCTTGGCAATCTTCCGGTCAACCGAAGCGATCCCCTCTAAACGCACCACCTCAGCCTCAAGCGCCTCGATGCGGGCGGCGACTTCCGCATAGTCACTCTCTGGATGGTTGCTCTTTGCCCGCATCCGCTTCACCAAATCCGTCATTCCCAAATCCTCCGCTTCGCAATCACCATGATCGCGTTGTCTTTCCGTATAAGCCTTACGTCCTCCGCAGTCAACCCCTCTCGCGCAATATACTCACGCGCCTCTGCAATGCTGACTGCGGAGTCGTCGCTGGCGTAGAGGATGGTGTTAGCCTCCACTGCCATCACACCACTCCTTTCCACAATATATGCATGGTCCGTCATGATGCATCCAAGGCGTGAATTGATGCGGCGGCACAGGCGGGAAGTATTCAGGCTTACTGAGTAGCCTCCATATCCAGTGTCGCATCACGCCGCCACCCTCAACCGAGTATACCCACCCACATTGGCCGCAGCCGGAGTGCCACCACTGGGAGGCATAGGCGGCTCGGGAGTTTTATGCGACCCCGTGGCCCAGATCAGATGGGAGATGCCGAAGTATGGATGGCTCCACAATTCCTCGCGGTCGCCTTTGGTGGTTAGGCTAGGCTGGGCATGTCGCCACGGGTCTTGCGGTTTAGGGTGGCGGTCGTCAAGATTAATAACATCGCTCATTTCGTAAACCACCATATAATGAAAGCGGCGAATGCCAGCGACAGTCCATATTGTGCAACTTCAGTCCATTCCATTGTTAATCCTCCTCAAACCACTGATCGTTCTCTGCCATGTCCAAAAACCATCGCCCCCGAACAGTCAGGCATAACTTACTGCAACCGTCCGCCTCACTAAACTCACGCTTTATCCATTTATTCGCCAAGCAGCGATTAACAACAGCCAGTGTATTGCCGGGCGCGGTGAAGCCAGCATCAACCGTAAGCTGGTCAACTTGTCTGACCGACTCAACCGGGAACAGGCCGCTTGTGTCGATGCCGTGCGTTGTGGTGGTGGTTCCGCGTTCAAGGTATCCGCAATGATCGGCGATCAGCGACAAGAGACGCCGCTCATCTTTCTGTAACGCCTCGCCAATCTCTAGCCAGTTGGGGATGCGCCCTTGTGCGGCTAGGTGGTCAAGATCCGCCTGCCATTGCTGCGTGAGGGCTGCGGCGTAGGCTTCTTGGGAGGGGTCGGGGTGGTGAAATAGGTCGGCTTGGGTCATTGGCTGTTTCCACTTTCTTCATCTGTTCGTAGCCAAGGGAAACGCTCTCTCATATCGTTCACCCATTCAATATTTTTCTTTGCCCTCGCCTCAGTATTTAAACGTTGCTGTTTTCGACGTAGCCTTAACAAGACTATCAACTCCGCGATCCGTGATCAGCTGGTCTTGGCACTCAAAGAATTCGTGTTTATCGTTGGTTTCGAGTATTGCGAATTTTTCAGGTCCGCCTCCGATGTCCATTATGCGTTCAATTTTGTAAGTGGTGCGGCGGGTCATGATGTTGTCTCCTTGCTACAGATAGACCTTAATCCATCCGAAGCAGGTGCGCAATAGAAAAACGCACACATCCTCAAAAAATAAAAAACCGCCGTAGAGCCAATGCAAGGCGACCTACAGAGGCTCTGGAAATTCTGGGTAGTCGCATTCACCCGAATCTCATTGCGCCTGTGCGTGGCTATTTGGTGGGTCTACGCGCGATTTAGGCGGTGGTGTTTGCCTGCATGGCGTCCCGGATGGCGGTTAGGGTGTGGATGGCGGCGGTGAGTTCGTCGGCGGTGAACCACGTTTTCAATAGCCGTGGAGCAATCATACGAAGCTGCACCATATACTTATCGACTCCGGCCAGATCAACAATTCCATATTGCCCGCACACAATCTCCTGCCGTGTCGTCGTCACCGTGCGCACGGGGCCGTCATCTCGGCAATAACTTGACTTTGCCCAAGTGTATCCATCTTCACAAACCGAATTTATGGTGCCGACTTCGGGCGTGTCGTTGGTCCATTCGGCGATGAGGTCATCTGGTCGCTCGCCACCCCAATAAATATGTGTCCCATCTTCACGGTATGTCACAAGCTCCTGTGGCACACTGAATGGCCATTCAGATTCTTTTCCGTGTTGGCTATACCCAACAGGCCCCACCTTCCGCCCATCCCGAGTGCGATAGTATTTTCCGATTTCCAGTTTCATTCGTCCGGCTCCATTTCCCAGTTAATATAAATATCCCACCAAAGCTGCTCCTGATCTTCGTCTCCTCGCGCATGGGCTTCGGAATATTTATACCAAGCGTCTCCTCTAGTCATTCTCTCATTCCTCCATCTAATCCGCGCACGGTATCATACGGCGCTGGTGGCGTCAAGGGCTTGGCGGGCTGTTTCGGTGCATCGCTCATGGCCATCACTAGTCCACCCGTCACCATCGTCAGCCGATTGCGCAATACATTCCAGCGCAGTTTTCAACCGCGCCACCTCAGCCGCAAGCGTGGGGGCTAGGGCGATGAGGGTGGCGTCGTGCTCATCCGAGAACCCAACACACGATCCGCCCGATGCCATAATGCGCAAGTCAAAACAGTGACTATTAGCTCCATCCTCAACATACCACTCACCTGGCGTCACCTTAGCCAGCAGGTCTTTCAGTTGGTCGGTGGTGGGGGTCATCACGAGCGCTCCTTAATGATTGCGTCAAGTTCGTTAAGGAAATCATTAAGGTCCTGCTTGTAAAGAGTATCATCCGTTGACCATTGTAGTTCATCAGCAACAAGCTGGAACACCTCCTTAGCAAATCGAATAGACACGTTCGGCATAGTCACGTCACGCTCCATATCTTCCCCTCCTATGTGGTATCATAATACCGTTTGTGTTACTGTGCTATTTGTGCATATTTGCACATGCTGGTGTGCGTATTTGCACAGTTTCCGCCTGTCCGCTATCCCACACCTCACCCATGCAGTCAAGCGGTTATTTTGCGCGGGTGTTCCATGCATCGCGCGAGAAGTCGCCATGAAGTTCCAATCTTGCGTTCTCTACTGCGTTCTTAGCATCTTCCAGTCTAGAGAAGAACCCGATATACTTTTTGCGACCATTAACACTGACCTGTGCCTGCCACTTACCTGCCCTTTTGTGCCACGTCACCCCTTTTACTCCAGAAGTGTTGTTGCTCTGGATTCCCTTGTTGTGCTCATTTTGGTTTCTTGATGCCAAGCGAAGATTGCATATCCTGTTGTCGGACTTGTTTCCATTCACGTGATCAATCTCCATGCCGCGTGGGATCGGGCCATTTTCAACAATCCATGCAAGCCTGTGAGCTAGGTATAACTTTCGTTTAAGCCTTAGCCTTACATACCCTTTTTCATCAACGCAACCCGCGACATCTCCACTCTTCACCCTCCCGCAACTTTCTATCCAATGGAAATTTCCCGTTAGGCTATCATATCTCAAGAAATCAAGGATGCGTGTCGTCGCTATTCCTTCATCCTCCATATGTGGGGTTATGCGCGCGGCATGATGAATGCCATGTATTTATCCA
>JBANCZ010001591.1:0-20481 GCA_037040025.1 Sphaerogastrella javana | reverse complement strand
TTGTGTACGATAAAAAAACAGACACGCGGAAGCCTTTGTGGCGAAGGGATGGGGGGGGCACACACACACAGAAACACACACACACACACACACACACACACACACACACACACACACTCGCACACACTCACACACACATGTACACACACGTGAGTGTGCAAATATGTGTGAAATTTATTTGCCACAGCCTTGTGTCTGGTTGTGCTTGTGGCGCCGGTACACGTAGTCGCAGCCGTCGCGGTAGCCAGAACCGTACCCATAGCCGTTGCCTCTCAAGGCAACCCTTTGCCAGGACCCGGCTAGAGCCTTACCAACCGAAGGGCAGCCCTCTCAACTGCTCAACTTTGATTACAGCCCCCAATTTTTCGTTGTTTAAAATCACTTGATTGCACAAATGCTCATTGAGCTAATTTTATTTTGCTGCCCACACTCGATACACAGCCGTGTGTGTGTGTGTGTGTGTGTGTGTGTGTGTGTGCGAGTGTGAGGGAGTGTGTGTGAGTGTATCTAGTAGAAAGACAAGAGGCAACTTGAGCCACGTTTACATTTGATGGGATTCTCCTTTTCGCCATATGCAAAAGACACCCAAAGCACCCAGGTCGAGTCAAAGCCAAAGTTATAGTCCAAAATAGCTGAAGCCCAAGTCTTACCTGACGAGTCGGTGCCACTGTCCGACTGTCCAACTTACCCTGCTGTGTCCGTCCTTCTGCTTGTCGGTCTGTCTGTCTGCCTGCCCCACTGTCCGTTGACTACCTAATTAAGCCCGTTGAATGCTCGGTAATGTGGAAAAATGTGTGTTGTTGCTCTTGATGTTGTTGCTGTAGCTGTTGTTGCTGCTGTTGTCCTTAGAACAAAGGCAACTGCGGCACTAAGCAGTCACCAGATACCAGGAACCAAAGAGCCAAAGTAGATGATCAAATTACAAGTTGAACTTTGATTCACTTGAGTCCGAATCATGGCATGTCCTTCTTCACTAATTTTTACCTTGGCCACTTTAATTAATTACTTACTGCCCCGAAATTGGAGTGAGTCCAAAAAACTGTCAATGGAAACACACGCACACGCAGACACACACACTAACACACACACACACTCAACCGCACTCCATCAGAGAAACATTTGAAGAATGTGACATCGTTGAGAATCGGCGAAATGTAGTCGACATTTGATTTTGATTAAATGGCACTCTATGAAATTGTAATTTTAATTAAGCACAAATGACCTCCATTGAATGCTCGAAACTCTTAAAGTTTCATCATTTCCTGTCGTTCCAGATAATTGTTATATCTAGATAAAATTTGCTCTTATTTGATTATAGACTACCCTACAATAATAGAAGTCGTCTCACATTGAATCCGAAATTGATTTTTGATCAACTTTGTTAAGTCGTTCGATCTTTATCTTAGCTTTTTTATTTTTGGCGGAATATATTTAAAGTTTACTGACACGATCTCCACAAAATATTCAATCTGTTACTTTTCATTTAAGCGGATCGTAATGTGGACTCATAGGGCGACGATGCTTGGAATTAGTTAAAAAGAACATAAATTTGGCTTATTTTAATACCAAAAATATCATTTGCATTTCTTTTGGCATTTCTGGTTGCCTTTTCGTTGTATTTTGTTTTTGGTAATTAAATCACTTTTGGTCATAAATCGAAATTCATTTCTCACATACATCATTCCGACACCCACAAATAGGCACACACACAATCACACACACTCACATTAACATTCACTCAGACTCACACTCACTCACACTCACTCACAGACACTTATACAGTGTTAATCCAATTAACTAGCATCAAACACATTCCTTTCTACCTACAACATAAAGAAGCTAACACACACACAGAAGTGTACAAATACACACACACTAACACACTAACTTACACACACATAGGCAAAAATGACGAAAACGAAAAACAACTATAAACAGTTTCAAAGAAACTCAAACTTCAAGTTTTATAGTTTGTTTTGAGGCGACTACAAATTTCATACGAAACTTGGCTCAAAACTTTCAGACGGCATTTCATTGGAATAGCTCCAAAAAAACCATCAACAGCAAAAACAACAAACAGGCGAGAGGCGCCCTTATAAACCAGCTAGACGAACAGACAGACAGAGAGACAGACATGCAGACCGATAGACACTCTTACGCACAGATTGGCAATAGGTGGCAACTCTGGCAGTGGCTGCCCGAAAAATGTTTTCATTGATTTTTACAAGCATCAAACGAATCAAATAAATTCATTTTACTACTCACTAGCCACCCACAGATACACCTGCTACACTCCTCTCACTACTCATTCGCTTTCTCTCTCTCTCTCTCTCTCTCTCTCTCTCTCTCTCTCTCGCTCTCTCATGATTTCTGTCTCTCTGTGTCTGCGTGTGGGACCCCCTTAGATATATTGTATTCATGTTTTTGTACGTTTTTCAACAATTTGCGTGTTTTGCAATCGCGACGACAACAACAACAACAGCAGCAACAAAATTATCAACAATAACAATCGTTCGCACTATTATTTTAGCCTGAGACCCGTTAGTTTTATGGCTTTTTTTGGTTTATGTTGTTTGTTTTTTGGGTACACTCTCACTCATTCGCTTTTTAACGATGCTCTTGCCTGTCTCCATCTTTACTTCTGTCTCTATCTCTGTCACTGTCTCTGTATCTATCTCTATCTTTGTCTCTGTCTCTGTCTCTGTCTCTGTCTCTATCTCTGTCACTGTCTCTATCTCTGTCTATGTCTTTGTCTCTGTCTCTACTCTGTCTCTGTCCCTGTGTCTCTCTCTGTATCTGTCTATGTCTCTGTCTCTGTCTCTGTCACTGTCTCTGCATCTATCTCCATCTCTGCTTCTGTCTCTGTCTCTCTATCTGTCTCTATCTTTGTCTCCGTCTCTGTCTCTATCTCTGCTTCTGTCTCTGTCACTATCTCTCTCTCTGTCTCTGTCTCTGTCTGTGCCCCATCACGTGCATACGTGTCCTGTGACGTGTCGTAAACGCATCATAAACAGCTGCCACTCATGCCACACACACCTAAACACACTCATAAACACACACACACACACACACACACACAAAGAGACAGCTTTTCCACACACTCACACATAGACACACAGATCTATAAACATTTATTTATACTATGCGTGTTTGTTTGATGCCCTAGCAGCATTATTATCGCCAGCCGCCTCCACCAAAAACAAAAAAAATGTGATATTTTTATGAGATTTTAAACAGATTTTTCCATCATACACAAAATGAGGAAAAACTTTAGAATCTGTTCAAGTGAATTTTCATTTTACAGCTGGTAGCTGAAGTAAAATTATTTATGTCGCTGCAGCGAAAGGGTTAAAGTTGAAAAAATCTATGAATAATATGATGACTAATATATGGTGACTATATACTAAAATACCGTTGATTTATTAACATTTGCTATAGTTCATAGCTAAGATTATAAACAAATCTGGAATGTCTAAAAGACTTTTCTCAGAACTAAAAAAAATGAATTTCATAACGAATATAAATGTCCAATAGTAAGGATAGAGCCCAAAGTAGAAACCCTGCGTTTAGTATTTTCTGTAAAGTATTTTCGATACAGTATAGTATTTATTAGTGCTGCATAGTATTTCCTGTAAGTGATTTCGATAACTGATAGTGATAATCGTTGTAGAGTGTACAAGAGGAAATTGGGAGACAAAACATTCAACATCAAAAACGGAACCTTACAGTATATTTGGTGCAAAATAATCGATTTCTGATAACGATAATCTGTTGTCGATAATAAAAAAAGGTGTATAATATAATTCTGCAACATCGCCTGTTCAGAAAACGATAGATTTTGCAAAAAATTGATAGACCCTTAGTGTTTGTATTCGTACAAAGGGTCTAAAAAACATTAGGAAAATTGCCATATTTTTAAATGTTTTGTAATGCTAAAATTTGAAGCTTTTGGTATTGAATCAAGCAATAAAAAAATTGCTATATCTTTTAAAATTTCATATAAATAATTTTGGCTAGCTTTTTAGCTGCTACTTCCGCAAATATCGCTAGAATATTCGACTTGTTTTTCACTTAACATTAGCTTTTCTTGCCAGTCAGTGGAAACGTGTTATTTTGGGTCGAATTATTGATGTTGTTGCTGTGTTTGTTGATGATGTTGCTGTTATTGTTGTTGCTGTTATTTCTGTTGTTGTTGTTGGTGTTGTTGTTGGTGTTGTTGTTATTTCTGGTGTCTGTGGCAAAGGTTTGATTAGCCATAAAAACGCACATTCGGTGTCGATGTTGTAAGTATTTGTTTTCCTACGATTGTTGATTGTTTGCCGGCTTTGGCTGACTCTCTGGCATTTTATGTCATTGGCAGCTGCCCCCCGGACGAGCCCTCCTGCTGTTTCTGTTTCTGTTTCTATATCTGTTCCCATTTTCATTTCCATTCCCCATTTCCATTCCTGGCGAACAAAACAAACAAACAAACACTCTTCATCAATTCGTGCCACATTTTTTATGAGCTTTCGTATTTGAAAGTCATAAAATGCATTTTAACAGCTCGTAGCTTCAAGCTGACAGCAAAGCGAATCTGCTGTTGCTGCCGTCGATGTTGCTGCCGTGTATGTTGCCGCTGTCGATGTTGCTGCTGCTGTCGATGTTGCTGCTGATTCTCGCTTATGTTTTTCATGTTTAATGTTTAATGTTTGATGAATGTTGCTCTTGCTCGTGATTGTTGTTCCTTTTGCTGTCTCTTATTGTTATTTTCTATTGCTGTTGCTGTCGTTTCTGTCGTTGCTGTTGTCGGTGTTGCTGCTGTTGTTGGTTTTGTTGCTGTTGTTATCGCTTTGTATTTCTTATTGGGTTAGTGTTATTGTTTAGCATTTGGTTTTTTGTGTTTTGTTTTGTTTTTGCCTTTGTTTTTGCATTTGAATTTGCTTATGTTGCAAGAACATTAAGTTATTATTGGTCGGCGGCAGGAAGTCGTTGCAAGCAAACACAAGATGCCGCTGTTGCCTCAAAAAGCAAAGTCCAATAAAATGTAATTAATTTGCAAAACTTTTGCCACAGCCAATAAAGCAAGCAATGTGTGTGTGTGTGTGTGTGTGTGTGTGTGCTGTTGTTGCTGCTGTCGCTGATGTTGCTGGTGTTGCTGCAGTGGCAACAGCAGCTGCTCGAGTAGCTGAAAGCTGCAACAGCAAAGGCATTTGCATGCCAAGGATGAACCGAACGAAAAGCCACCAAAAATGCCACAGCAAACAAGCAAAAGGCAAACAGCAGCAACTGAAACAACAACAGCAACAGCAACAACAACAACCGAGAGAGAGAGAGAGAGAGAGGGAGAGAGAGAGTGGGAAAGGGAGAGGAAGGAAGAGAGAGCTAAGAGAAGAGCTGAGTAGCTGAAACCAGCAGCTGCTAGACATGAACTTATAAAAGCTAGCAAAACTCTCTTCTCCGTGGCAAGAGATGTTGCAGCGGGGGCAGGGTCTGGGGGCAAGTGCTAGAGTGCTGCTGCTGTGTGTGTGTGTGTGTGTGTGTGTGTTTCCGAGGACTTCTCTCGAGTAACGCTGCATTAAAAAGTTAATAAAAGTGGAGCATGCCACAAGTCGTGCCGCAATTTGCGGCAGCTGCAGCTGCAGCTGGCACAAGGATATGGAGATGCATATGAATATGAATATCAACTACATACATAATCTATGTACACACATAAACACACACACACACACACACACACACACACACACACACGTGCCACATTTTATATACTGGCAAAAGTTTTTGGTTCATATTGCATCTCGAGGCTCTAAGTAAAATACAGAGTAAAATAGAAGAAAAAAAAAACGAGAGAAAAATACTTGTTGCACAAGGTGCCATAAGCTGCTGCGACTTTCGACTCTTTTTAGCCTCTTCTGCCACTTGCCACATGGCACTTGCCTCTTGCCACTTGCCACTTGACAGCCCTTCCGGTTGCTCGGCTTACTCATGCAGCCAAGTGCACAACAATTAAAACACTCAACATTGAACGATGCTGCGGATTTATCGATGCACAACACACAAATACCCACACGCACGCACAGTCACACTCACATACAGCCACACTCACATTCACACACTCATACTACCTCTAGCACACATACATTTATATATAGGAGTAACTAAGCATAAGTATCCAAGTGCAACTGCTCTGCTCTCTGAAATGGCGCCACACTTAAAGTTGTGCTTTAGCGGAATTCTTCCTCTACATTTGCTTCTTTTTCATCAACTTTTACTTCAATTTCTTTTCCTCTTCTTCTTCTTCGTCTTCCACAACTTCTTTACTGCAGCCTTCCTCCTTTTTTTAACCCCTTGCACCTTATTCATTTCGCAGCATTTCAAGTAATGCAGCCAATTGAAAATGTTCCGCCAAATGCCGCAAGCTGCAGGGCTCACAGACATCCACGCACACACTCACACTCACACTCACAAACACACTCACACTCACACACACACACACACACGGACACGCAGATGTTACACCCACTTGGACTCTAATTAAAAGTGTATTAGGAGCGATTCGCTGTTGCAGCTATTTGCCACTCAAAGTTGCCGAAGTACTCGATACTCGCATGCACAATACTCGATGCTCGATACTCCATAATCGATACATGTATTGTGTACATTGCAAGTATCGATATCAAGCAACGATGCGTACACTCTGTTAATTTGAAGTCACAAAAATATTGAGACATTTGAGATTTAACAATCATTTAATAAGTTCGAGGGTATGAAAACTTTTCACGCACTTAATTAGAATGAACGAAAACCCAAAACTAACGATGGGATGGTATCGATGTTTAGTTGGAATCGAATTATCGAAAAATGTCATGAGAATTATTATAGTTAAAGCTGTTCGTGTGTCAACTGTCATTAGAATAATCCAAGGGCTGAGTATATTCATATTAATATAAATTAAAGTTTTTTGTTTGTATTTTTTTTTTTATTGAAGTTTTGCAAAAAAGTTTTGTATTGAATTTCTTGAAATTTTTCGTGCTCCAAATCGTGAATTGTTTTCTGTTTATTTTGAAGAAAAGGATTAGATAAAATAACTAAAAATTTGTAATTAATCGTATGAAGTTCAGATTAATAATAAAAATCACCAAGAAAATGGCAGCCAAACAAAATTGTAGCATATTGAAAATGTGTCGTTTCTACAGTGCGTGTGTTAAGGAGGCCAAACTGCCGAACCAGGAGCTGAGGAAAATTCAGCGGAAAATGCAGGAGCAGCCGCTAACAGCGCGGTATATGCAACTGAAGCAGCAGCAAATGCATCAGCAGCAACAACAGCAACACCAACAATTCATGGAGGATGAACAGATGCGGCAACAGCAGCAGAAAACGCAATTGAAACTGCAGCGGCAGACCCAACAAATGCAACAGCAACGGCAACAGCAGCAGACATTGCAGGAGGCACAACAACAGGATATACGGTATCAATTGGAGGATCTGTTGAAGCTGCAGCTAAAGATGAAGCAGCAGCAACAGCAGCAAGAGCAAAAGCAACACCAGCGACAAATGCGACAACAGTTGCAGGAGCTGCTCAGGCTGCAACAAGAGCTGCGGCAACAGCAGCAGCAGCAGAAACAGCTCGAAGAGAAGCTGTTGCAACAACAGGCACCCAAGGATAGGCATCGATATCAAAATCTTCAGATGCATAAACTGCAATTGCAATTGGACGAACAGCTGAAGCAGCAGAAGGAATTGGAACAGAAGCTGGAAGACTACCAGATGCAAATACAGCAGAGGCAACACAAACAGCAGCAGCAACTGCAGCAGCAACAGCAGCAACAACAGCAGCAACTGCAGCAGCAACAGCAGCAACAACAGCAGCAACAACAGCAGCAGCAACAGCAGCAACAACCCCAAGAACAACAGCAAGAAAAACAGCCCAAAAAGAAGAAACAACAGCAAATGAAGAAGAAACAAAAGATGCAACGAACGAAGAAACTAAATCCTGAGGAGACACAGCAGCAACATCAGCAACCACAGCAACCACAGCAACCACAGCAACAACAACAGCAACATCAGGAACCACAGCCACAGGAGCAACAGAAATTGGATGCAGTGGTGCAACAGCTACAAATACAACCACCACAGCAACAACGGCAGCAAGATGAAATAGTAACATTAGCTCAAATCGAATCTCAAAGTGATGATAATGGCAAAGAAATAAGTGCTCTAAAGCGCGAAATACTTGCCATTCGATCGGGACAGAGAAATCTATATATGAAATACAGGGATGCATTAATTGAAGGCGAACAACTGCGTCAGCGTTTGAACAAACAGATCGAGGATTCCAAAATCTATAGCATACAGGGCTTTTGCAAGGATCTGGTCGAGGTGGCCGATATCTTTGACACGGCCCTACAGTCGGTCTCCCAGTGTCAACTCAATAACAACATCGAACTGAAGTGTCTGTACGACGGACTTTGCCTTACACGTACCACACTATTAAAAGTATTCAAGCGACATGGTCTAGAGATCATCTATCCTCTCTTTGAAAAATTCGATCCCACCGAGCATGAGGCACTGCAGCAGCAAGACATTGACAATGTAAAGCCCAACACTGTGGTCCAAGTTAAAAAAGTTGGCTACAAGCTATACGAGCGCTGTATACGCGCTGCACTAGTATGTGTGTCCAAATAGTTAGAGAAACTAAATTATTATTAAGTTTTTCCAAATCTGTTTAATAATATTCTGTCATTTGTGAATGCATCAATGGGACTAAACACAAATAAACATACATCTTTGTGCACAATCTCTTTTGCTCTTCGTCTTACAATATTACACTGAAACTCCTTCTATCTGTCTCTCACTCTATTCTGGAATTGATTCCAGGCATATCGTTGTTTTAAATTTTGAATATATGGTCCCTCTCCTGAGGTATTGGGGAGCCCATAATTTCAAATCGCCATAACGGGCGCAATGTGAAGATAGAACGTTTGAAAAATATATTTAAAATAACATTACACACGTCGATTATTGTTATCGATAACCGATTAACGATATTGATTATCAACATTAATTGTAGAAATCGATTATCGATATACTATATAATACCAAAAACAGTATACTTCACCGAAAAACTACTACTCCGGAGATACTAATCTGCACTGCTCCAAAAATATCATTGTGTACCGAAAATACTAAAAACAGGGTCCCTGCTACCGGGCCAGTCCCTACTGTTGTATATTTCTTTTATATTTATTTTAGTTTGTCAAGTTTGGGCAGACTGGTAATTAAACAATAAGCACGGAAACCTATTAAAAATTGAATGGCCACTTGACTTCATGGCTGCAGGACCTTGCACATATCTCTCAATTTGTCTCACTCTAAAAGTTTTTACTCTATCCTTCTCTCTCTCGATCTCACTTTCTCTGTCTAGTTCTCTCTATCTCTTCTTTCTCTCTTTACCATATATGTCGCCTTACTTAAATCTAGTGCTATATGACCAGGAACTAGGTAGAAATAAGCAGCATGGCACAACTATAAGCCAAAACTTAGGACTAACTTTTGTCCGCGCATGTGTGTGTGTGACTTTGTGTGTGTGTGTGTGCGTGTGTGTGTGTCTGTAAGTCCGCACAAATATTTTCAATTACAAATTGTATTTTTCCGTTTAGATAAGCAAAATTTATGGCAGTTGCAGCAGCTCACACCAATGCCCAAAGCCCAAAGCCCAAACCCAAAAGCAAAAGCACAATTTTTGCCCTGTAACCAGTTACCAGTTACTAGAATACCCTCTACTTTTCCCCACACTATGCTTGGTCTACACACACACACACACGCTCACACAAATACTCTTGCAGTCGCTTGGGTGTCTGTCGTCTTGGATCGTCCTGCGGCAACAAACACTTTTGCGCTTGGCCGGCGGCGCAGTTGTAAACAAGGCAGCGCCTTCAAAAGGGAGCAGACGTTGCACGATGAACGACCGGCAGTACCTGCCCCTCATCCCCTTGTTTACCCCTTTCACCCCATCACTGCAGCTATGCACTTGGCAGTCGAACTCAGTGGCAACAGACGCCAAGTAGCAAAAAGTAGTAAAGCAAGAAAACCCAAAGAAAACTACTTCATAAAAAAAAACTAAAAAAAAAATATCGGAAAAAAATGGAAAAAAAAAATGAAATGAGAAAAAGAGCAGAAAAAAAGAGGCGAAAAGGAAGCAGCAGCAAAACGAGAAAAAGAATGAAATGACGTACAGATTTGCAGAGTATTTTCTTTTACGTGCTTTTGTGGCGCCGCCAAATGTCACGTACGCAGACAGTGGGCGCAGCTGCAGGTGGCAGGCGGGATGCGGGTGGCAGGAAAAGGGGCAAGCGGATACAGCCGTTGTGGCTGTTAGGGTAGAGAGGGTTCAAGGCGGTCTTGCGTCTATAAGAAAACGTTGATATGTAGGCGTGGCGTCTCGTTACAAGATTGCAGTGGTTTTTTTTTCTTGTAGTTTTTCGGTCACACAGCGTAAGCACTCATAAAATGCAATGAGTGAAAGAGTGAGAGGGGGGGAGGGGGGCGGAGAAATGGCGCTGCCAACTTAATACAAATGAAGAAAGACTCGACTGTGACAAGGCCACGTAGCATCTAAAATTCGTCCTCAGGCGTACCCTCCGAGCACCCTTCTATAAGATAGACACGCCCACTGGCTAGCGGTCAGCCGTGACGTACAAATTTAGAAGAAAACTTTTCACTTCCGCTTACATTCTCACTTCCACTCTATCTCTCCTTCGTTCTCCTTGTTTCTCTCTATCTTTCTCTCTCTCTCTCTCTCTCTCTCTCTCTCTCATTCTCTGTTCTTTATGGCTGTCTCTCATGCCGTGTAGGCAAAATGCTCGCATTTCCAATTGAATTAGAGTACAATTTCAAGCGAGTAGGCGGTGAGCAGCTACCCAACAGGGGAGAGGAGGAGCAGGAGCAAGAGAGCAGACGCCCCACATGGCAGGTGACAAAACCCTGTAAATGAAGAGTGTTACTGTGGGGCATTGTTCCACCGTCTGTGGCATATTAAAAGCGGTATTGTTGTATTAAAAAAAAAAAAACAAAAAGGAAGGTGTTGCAACGTCAGGGCGTGGCACAACTACATGCTGTTCTGCGTACCTCATATTTAGTCTTGCCACGCGTCACAACAAACTTGTTGAAGAAAGCAACGTGCCTTGACGCACGTCTCTGACTTTCTACGAGTTTTTTTTATTGATATTTTTCACCAATTTCTTTTTTTTTTATTTTACATGTGTATTTAAAATGGAGAAGCAAACATGAACATTACTAACGGAAAGCGTGAAAAGCCAGAGAAGAAGAAAGTCGGAGAGAGTACACGTACCAGGGCTTAAAACATCTACGTAAAGCTTTAGAGGGGCTTCTAATAATCATAGGCTATGCAATATGATAAAGTGCTATATATGACATGTGATATAATAATAAAATACTGACAATGTCTTATAAAATAGTTTATAAAAATAAGCTAACATAATCTAAACCTATCATATGATAACTTTACTTTTTAACATAGTCTATATGTCTGCATTATAAATTATTCATACTACGATATAAAAAGTTATACAAAAGCTCTATCAGTATTGGCGCCACTTAGCGCCGGCTAATATAATTTATCATATGTTATAAACTTATTTACTTAGGTATTCATATATGCAATTTTGTATAATGTATATATATGATTAATTATATATATATATATATACATTGAGCTCATTATTCATTAAGTCTAACTATTATTAATTAATTTTTAACCGACTCTAACGCATCAATCGCGTGTCTTCTGCAGATCCAACTATCAACCGCAACTATGCATAACCAAGTTTTGCTCACACGCTCGCTGTTAGTTTCTGTGGCTCCCTATTCTTCCTTCTCCCTCAGTCGGTATGTCTGTCTGTCTGTCAGCGTTTAACAATAATAACAACAAACTGGGCATAATTCCTATTTAGAGAAAGAGGCAGAGGCTAAGACTAAAACTGAGGGCAAAAAAACCGTAAAAGCTGAAGAGCTGTAGAGCTGTACAACTGTAGAGCTGTAGAGCTGCAGAGCCGGAGATCTGGGGCCCGGCCTCAGCCATCATCTTATGATAATGATGACGTTTACATTTCAATTAACGGAGAACAACATAATTGCAGCAGTCAAATTATATAATTATACACAAACAAAACACAGACACACCGGAGAAAGAGGCAGCTTGAGTGGGAGAGGTTGGGCATTCGAGGGGGAATCAGCCCCAATCGACAACAACATCGACATCTCCTCTAGCATTTTATATATGCATATGTATTACATCTGCATACATACCTACATATTCATGTACATATGTATGTATATTGAGCAGTCGGCATCGTTGTTCGGATCTTGGATCTGGCATCACTGGGCATCTTTATTTTTTTTTCTCTTTAATTTTTTTTTTTTTTTTTTGTGTGTGTGGCAGCTGCAACGTTGCAGCACGTCAAAATGCATTGCAGGTGTTGCCCCATGTGTCAAAAAATAATCATTTTAAAATCACTTCACAGCGCTCAGTTTGCATGCAAGCAGAGCGACAAAGACGGATGATGAATGCGTTCGTTAAATGCACCCGGAACGGGCAAACGGGCAACATGCCACGCATCAAAAATAATATGCATATATATCTATATGTATATACCATATAGTCAGCCAGGCGGCAGAGGAAATGTTAAATGCATCACAGACCTTAGCCTGTCAAGTGATTTTTTTCCCATCTCTTTTCCATATTTTTTTTTTCTTTTCATTTTCATTTTCATTCGTTTTGTTTGATTTACCCGGGCAAAGCCGAAGTCGAAACCGAAAGCAGGCCCCATAATTTGTATAAAGCGCTCGTTGTCTGTCTTATATAATTCCATGCCCATTTCAACATTTCGATTCAATAAACGACTTCAAGTAGTTCTCAGGCAGCCTGTCTGTCCAGTAGTGGCATACATTGGGCCAGCAGATGCTTACACTGCTACACTGAGCCAAATACTTTTAGCACCAAGAGCTGGAACACTTCAACGAAATAGACAGCACTCACTTTGATCATTTTACTTTTGAAAAATATGTCAAACAATGTCAATTATTATTTAATATAACCCAATACCTAATACCTCATAATCCGTTCCAAACTCACATAGAATTTTTATCCAATTTTTATAAAATCGATTTTTTCTGCAAATTATGTAGTGACTGACTATTAAAAAAATTTTATTATTTTAATTGTTTTAAATCTAATAATATTTATAAATCGCCATCATAAGTTTAATTTAATCTCACTCGAATTTTAAATACTATGCTACCGCCTGTTCATAAATCATCGCTGTTTGGAGAGACTTTCGGTTACTATTTAAGCTTCGTTCAACGATACGCCATGGATTGCGTGAACTCCATGTTAGAGTAAGTTCTTCTCCGATTGAATTATACCTTTCCTATTATCTTATATCGCTTCTATAATTGCACATTACATTTTCCTCAAAAATACATAGGTATACACATATAAATAGATATGTATATACATATATAAATATCCACAACATAACGATCGGTGAATCAGCAAACTATCCGTTGCCCCTTCGAGAACTCATTTTCCATTTAATTATCAAAATTTATTTTGTCCCCTTGAAAGTTGTTCCTGTTAGAGGCAATACACATATGCCAGCGGTTCTGTCATTCTTCAAAACATTTTATATAGTTTTCCGGGATAGTCTTCAACTCCCGTGCCAAAATTTTGTTCGATGTCTTCAATGGTGCTCAAACGGGTTACACATAGCGGCAAGAAAAAGAAGTCGCACGGGGCTAAATCTGGCGAATACTGAGCTCGATGCGACGGCGCGTTGTAGCCGTAACAAATGCACTAGTTGTATGCCCAAAATTATGCTCGTTTTTTCCGATTTTAAGTAAAACTTCTTATACTACTTACTGTCTGACCCTGTGGCACGAACTCATAATGCACTGGGCCGTAAATATCTGTCCCGAATCCAGTCCTGGTACTTTTTCAAACAGAAGGTATATATACATCTCCTACAGTGACTATACCACACGACATTAAAGTTACACCAATACTATAACATGGATGCGCAAAAGAAAATATGAGAACACAACGATAACTCTTAGTACCATTATGCTGACCTAAACAAGTAGAACAATTACAGAAAGCTTTGTTGGTTCCCTTACTTACCCAGGAAAGGCATCGAGGATTATATATATATATATATATATATATATATATATATGTATATGAATATACATTATAGTTCGATAATTCAAAATTTTTTAGCATAGGTATACCAAAGATTTAAATTTCAAAATAGTATTCCGTTAGGTCGTACAATTCCCATATCAAGTCAGTCATAGATTTTCTAGTAGTTGTCAACATTGTAGCGTACGATTTCCAAACATTTTTCTACAATTTATACAACTTTGTATAAAACTTTTATTTGGAAATTTCAAATCTCTTTTAATTAAATTTTTACAAACAGTCTAACTATGCCAAATTCGGAAGTAGCCATCATTGCGAACGGGCGAAAATCATCCGATCACGAATCGGTTGTCAGTCTGAAGCCATGTCCCATTTGCGGCCGTACTTTTCAACATTCTTCATGGGACAGACATACACCCATATGCGAAAAACTGCAGACAACTGTGAAACGTCCAGTATTTGATTCGTCGCAGCAACGTTGTCGGGGAACCCACTTCATTGGTTATAAACCAGATACAATGAATCCGTTGAAAAGGAAGGCCGACCATAAATGTCAGCCGATTAGAAAGCCGAAAACAAAAATAGCTGGGCCAACATCAACACCAACGGCAAAATCACCAAATGATATAGTTAAGACAACACCTAAAAGAGATAATCCACGAACAACAACAACGAAGACAACAAAGGTAATTTCCTCAACGAAAGTAACAACAAAATCTTTGGTTTTCATGCCACCTTCAACGGTGTCGAAAGGCCCACATGCCAACTCGACGTCCAAAGCTATGGCAAAGTCGCCATTATCAGTCATGCAACGTGCATCCCAGACACTTATGCAGTGTCCTCATTGTCTACGAAGGTTTAATCTTAGGGCCTATGATAAACATGTAGATTGGTGCAAGGAGAAAGCGGTTACATGCATGTTCCATAGATATGTATCCAACTGTGCTGATGATAAGGCCAAGGAACGTCTAAAGGCACGTACTCAATATAAACCACCGCGCCTATCGTAAGTATATTTTGTAATACCTTATCGAATATCTCATTACAATTGTATCACTTTTCCGATTCTTCCATTTACAAGGCGACCGCATAAAAACTAAATTCATAAATGATTTGGTAATCAAAATCCAAAATTCCTACAAGACAACAAACTGGATGTCATTTTGCCATTGATTTTTAGACGCTAAACAGAAATATTTCGAGATTATACCGTTTTGATTCCTCAAAATTGAATTTCTTTCGATGCGCACTCACGCTGCTAACATCGTTGGATACCCCGGACCATGTGTTTCTGTTCGATAACTAAGTTATAGTTATTTAAAAAAAATTCAACAATGGAAATTCCAAAAAAATAAATTTAGAAATCAAATTAACTTTGCGCATTTTCCAATTATTACAACAACTGCAACAGTATTTCTGGCAGTGTACACCGAAGAGTGTACATTTTGAATCAATGCTAACTGACAACCGCAAAATGGCGCCCAACGTCAGTTAGACCGGCTGACTGGACTCTGAGACCTTTTCATAATTCCTTTTATGTGTCGCATGTCAAGCTCACCGACGCCCCGTGACAGTTAAAGTCCGAAAGTTAGCTCAGAGACCATGAACACAAAAAATAAACTATATAATACAGTCACGGCATTGCCACAGTACACACACATACACACACATACACACACAGAGACACGCACACACATAGATACATCAAGCCGGTGCCTATCGTGACATATGAGAGCGCTTCTCATAAGGCGTCAAATAAACTGGTTGTACATAATATTTTATGACACATTCCCATTAAATAATAATAATCAAACTGGCGTGTAATTTATTACCATTCAAACCCCCACCCCCTCGACTCCAAACTACCACACATCTCACTCCACGCCCCCTAAGCTCCTACATGCTCCTCCCTCAATCCGACCACTTCAGGGTTTCAGAGTTTTATTTGCGCGATTGAAAGCAAATTGAATGCCGGCACCTGCACGGCATCAAAAACGCGGCGAGCAGCACCGGCACGGCAACACACAACCTAGAGAGCAGGTGCAGGAGCAGGCAGCCCTACTACCACCGACCCGATGGGCAGAAGTACCACCAAGGGGTTAAGCAGAGGCAGCAGCAGGTAAATGGCCACCGCGGCTTGTTTGATGAAGCGCATTAAACAAATAACGCCCTGGCAATTTTTCATTAAGAACGCGCAGACAGTCAAATAGGAAGTGCAAGTGGCAAACTGAGACCGAGCAAACGACCGAATCCGATAGACAGAGAGAGAGACAGAAAGAGAGAGAGAGAGAGAGAGGGAGAGTGAAAGCGGGAGAGAGAGAGAGGAGCAAAACGGCATTTATGGTACTACGGTGCACAGTATGCAGCACAGTGTGGCGCTAATGCAGCTTTGGCGTGTGCATTGTGGGTTCCCGACATCTGTGTGAGTGTGAGTGTGTATGAGTGTGTGAGTGTATTACGGTGCCATTTGATGCACTCCACACACTCCATTACACATTCATGCATTTGTGGGTGTATGTGCGTGCAGATATATTAAACGAGGCACCTCCTACACACTTGTGGCACCTTCAACTAATGAGCGACAGTAGCGTGGAGCCTTTTTGTATCCTTTCGCAAGCTCTAATGCACTCGCATAATGATAATAAACTATTATGGATTTTACAGTTATGAAATATATATTTCTAGTTTTATCAACTGAAAAATATGTATAGGAATAAATGTATATGGTATAACTTATGAAATGCGTGTTCTCTGACAAGAGAATACACTTCAGTCTGTGCATCGGTTGGAGAACTTTTTCATTATGGAAACATCTTGGGAATGCAATGGTTTCTCAGACACAGAAAGTCTTAATATAGTATATACATATATATCAAATAAAATATATACGTATTTGGTTAAAATTTGACGTTTTTCCCAAAGCTTGTATGACGTCAAACAGGTTTCAAATTTTCATCGATGTTTACGAGTTTTGACTGAATAATTATACGATTATTATTGCATTATATGTCTATATTGCATTTGAAATAATGATTATAAACTGATGCTACGATTTCAAATTTTACCATATTCATAGAAACTGTATAATATAATATTATATCATAAAAGAAATGGACCTTAACCCTTTAACAATCTTCTCTATTAAACTTTCCTAAATTTTCTAAATGCAATGTTTGTTTGTTTATCAATTGCACTTGATTATATCTGCCAGCCCCAAATAGAACTAAATCGAATGAATAAATAATTCATTGCACATTGTTATAATAAATGATATATTCGTGATAATGTGAATATTGTTTATAGTTACTATTGTATTATTTTTAAATAGATTTAAGTTTAGCTTATAATTGACCTATTATGTTTATTTTCGAAATGCTATTGTTTTAATTTAGTTACAATATTAGTTTTAGATCTAATTTATTTTATGTAGTTTCCCTCTGTTTCATTACCCCTCTCTCTCTCTTCCCCTCACTCTCTTTCTCGCGCTGTCTCTCTACTTCTATTGCATATATTTCACTATATGGTAAACCATGGTAGGATAGGTCAAAAAGTTTATACATTTATGTTTAATTCATGGCACAAATATGTTCTGTAGTTATAGATATTATTATTATTATTATTATTATTATGTAAATTTGCCAATTAGCATTTATTATTTTTAATTAGACCAAGAGTGTAAAATAAATGTTGGACAATTAAGGGTTAACGGTGCTCTGTTTTAACAGCAAATTGAATTCGCCCGATTGTCCGATTCTACTATACACTATATATTACAGAATATATCTAAAGCTCAACATGATATAGTATATAGTGTGTGTGTGTGTGTGTGTGTGTGTGTGTGTGTGTGTGTGTGAGGGTGTATGCCTATGCATCTATCTCTTTTTCATCTCGCTCTAACACTACAGTAGTATATGTTTGTGTGAGTGCAATAATAAATTAATAAAATTAATGTTTATTATTTTTATTTCATTTGTGTGTGTGTGTGTATGTGTGTTTGTGTATATGTGCGAGAGTGTGTGGTTAATACTAAATACACACATACAAGTTTGTGTGTTGCGTGTAAACGTTAACTGTTATTAAAACGACATACACCCCCTCATTGACGCTTTCTCTTTCTCTTTCTCCTTCTCTCTCTCTCTCTCTCTCTCTCTCTTTCTCTCTCTCCTTCTCTCTCTCTTTCTCTCTTTCTTTCTCATTCACTTCCTATGTCTCCTTCTCTGTCTCTTGTTTTCTATCCCTCTCTTTCTATCCCTATGGGCACTTGAGGCCTGGTGCTGCCATCTTTCGGGCCCTGACGGATCGACACGTAAATGGAAATGCCTCAGCATTTCAATAAAAAAATTTATGTTATAATTATGGGCCAAACGAGATAGAGACTCGCTGCCAACAGAGACTGCAGTTAGACCCAGACCCTGAGGCATAGTGTAAGTGTGTGTGTGTGTGAGAGTTGAAGCGAAATGCGTATAAAAATTAAGGTTTCTTTAGGGCTCCCCCTGCGCCCAGAACTGTGGCGACTTGGCCCATAATTTTTCTATTAGACAAATACGAAAAACAGCCGAAAGACGCTGCATGGATCCAAGAGAGAGTGAGTAAGAGAGAGAGAGAGGGGAGGGGATAGTAACCATGAGCTGTGCTTGGAGGTGAAGTGAAGGGAGAGTCGCTGCTATATGATTGTCATGTGAGAGTGTAATAAATTTTATTAAAAACACATACACAAACAACAAACACTGCGACATGTTGCCAGCTAAGAGTAGGAACAGAGGATGACCGTATGGGGTAGACATAGGGAGCGAAAGAGTGAGGAGAGAGAGTGAGAGAGAGAGAGAGGGAATGATGGGGTAGAAAGAGTGGGACCAAGTGTGCAAGGCAGTCAGCCACACATTTGGGTCATCATACGTGACCAGCAACGGAATGTGCCCCTTTGCCACTGTAACCTTTTCCAGCCCCTGTGCACCGCCCCATGCTCATGACTGTGGAAGAGTGAGGATGTTGGGGGGGGGGGGGTTGTGGAGCCTTTTAAAGCCACCGAAGCCCTGCATCCCCAAAAGCAAGAGCTAGTCTGAGCAACTCAATGTCCAGCTGAGCCAACACATAAAACGAAAACAAACAAAACAGCAACGGAGAGAGAAAGAGGGAGAGAGAGAGAGAAAGAGCGGGAAAGAGGGAAAGAGGGAGAAAGAGAAGAGAGAGAGAGAGGGGAAGAGAGAGAGAGAGAGAGAGAGAAAGAGGGAGAAAAAGGGAGAAAGAGAGGAAGAGAAAGAGAGAGAGAGGCGGAAAAAAGAGAATAAAGTTAACGCCCAAGTGGAGAAAAAGTGCAACAAGCGCAGCCGACTGATCCAGCCGGACATGTGTGCCATGGGTGGGGTATGTATATGACGGAGAAGGGGTGCAAGGGTGTATGTTGGCGGTTGCAGGCGTAGGGCGTAGAGGAGGGCTGCTGGCAGCAGTTTGAAGTGGCAGTGTGGCCAAATTAATGGACGTTGAATGAAGTTGAAAGTTGACCGGCTGTCATAAGGCGTCATAATTACTTTTCACACTTGGGCGGCAACAACAAACTAAACACACACACACTCTCTCTCTCTCACACACACACATACACCGACACACACACATACAATGCCTGACTAACTGTGTATGAGCAGAGACCAACCCAGAGCTAGAGCCAGAGCCAGACGAGCCTAGCCCATGTTTACTTATGTTAGGTCGATTGGGCTAAGGGCCAGTGCTGGGGCCAGTGCTTGCCAGGGGCGTAGGAGTTCGAGGGGTTGTTATTGGGTAAACGCTGCAAATGGGTCGCTGTCTAATCAACAAAAATACACATAAAACAACAAGCCTATACATATAGTATATATGTATATATATAAATACAAACAGTTACTCATATAAAAATCAAATTCAATAAAAAATAAAAAAAATTAAAGATAGAGAGGCATGTATGAGGGGGAGTGTCTGTGTGTGTTTGTGTGTGTGTGTGTGTGTGTGAGAGTATGAGTGTGTGTGTGTTTATGAGCATATTGTGTATTTATGCATTTATATTTACGCCAAATGACAATAAAATTTAATAGCTTTGACACAATTTAATTAATTTCGACTTTTAATGACAATCTGCAGCAACAACATAAACATTTCCAATCAAATGCAATTCCGTTTGGAAACAGCCAAAAAAAAAAAATCAAAAACGAAAAAAAAATTCAAAAACGAAAAACTATAAAATAAAATACGGGAATAATATATATATATATATATATATATATATCAAAAAGCGAAATAAATTCAATCGAAAA
>JBANCZ010001590.1:0-20488 GCA_037040025.1 Sphaerogastrella javana | reverse complement strand
GGAACTCTTTCAGATGGGTTTAACCCCACAAGCCCCAAAACACCCTCGCGACCGCTTTTGTTTTTTTTCTTTTTTTTTTTTTTGGTTTTCCTTTTTTTTTTTTTTTTTTTTTTTTTGTTTTTGGTTTTGTTAGGAAGATATCTCCCACACTGACCGCACGATAACGTTGAGGGCAATGCATCAAATTATTAATAGATCTATGTGGAACTAGTATAATTCCGATGGTTTATGTGAACATTGGAATGGCCGGAATTTCAACAATAACAACAACAACAAAATACATAACAAAATTCACAAATCACAAACAAAACAAAATGTGAACAACAAATAGGAAAAATCAACGCTTTGCCGGAAAGAAGACCTGAAGAAAAATCATTTCAAACTCAAGATTTATTTGATTTCGACAAGTTAAACGAAATGAGCACAACAAAAAACAAAGCAAAACAAAATATACGAAAAAAAATAGAACTATGAAACAACAACAATAATTATACGCTAGAGAATAATAGTATTTTGTTGCTATTTTATATCTTTTGGGTGAGTTTTATGCTTCTGTTTTTTGTTTATAATTTGCACAGCAGCAGCTGACGCCATAATTTTAATAAAACGAGTTTGAATTATATTCAAAATAACAGAAAAGCAAAAGTCGAATTCAGAGAGATTCGAAAAGAGATATAAAATTCTCTTTAAAATAATATTTAATAGTTTATTTATTTAAGATAAAGCAAAACAAAAAGCAAACGATTCAACATAAAGCATTTAAGAAATACATCAGATTCAGTGTGTCAATTTAATAGGCCAGTAGAGCAATTGATATTTGTTGTTTATATAGTTTTATAGCATTGCATTCACAGTTGCAAATACTCATAAATCAAGTCGAATAACCACATAATTTATTCACAATATACAAGAGTATTTTTAAAACTATTCTACGCACAATTAAAGATCGAATTATTAAGATTCTATTCTCATACACAAACTTTGAATATGATATTCCCAATTTCACTTAATATCTAAATATATTCGATGGCCATAGATGAATGCATTCATAGGCATGCACTATATCAGAGTTATCAGATTGAATAATATAATATCATACTTGGCGAACGGCATGAATACATGAATACTGCTTCACATCACACAGGCAATAAGAATTATGTTTGCCTTGGTCTATAGTATATAGTAACTTATTCGATCAGTCACAAATCAGCGATACATTTCGCTAAACTCAACAAAAATATACAAAAAAAGAAAATATATATATATATATTCGTATAAGTAGAAACACAAATGTAGAACCCAATAAATTGTATGCTTCAAAGAGAGCAAGAACTTGAGAGCAAAATTCACACGCTCGATAATGATTTGTTGTATTTGTTATTGTTGATGGCACAGATTGCTGTTAGTTACAAGATTCATTCACACGCAGATACATATTCAAATACACATAGATACACTCACTCATATACTCAAACACACTCACTCACACACCTCGTTGCCATGGATCAAAGGCAGCTGCGTCGGCGCTTATTAAACATTCTTTTCGATCTTCATTTCTCTGTTCTCTGTTTTTTTTTGTATTTTGTGTTTGTTTTTGTATATTCAACTTTTTGTTTAGTTTTTGCTTTTGTTTTTAAATTTTTGCTTTTTTGCTTTTACACTATTGCTCTGGCAGTTCAAAGTGGATGTTGTTGTCGTTGTCGCTGTCGTTGATGTTGTTGCTGTTGGTGTTGCTGCTGCTGCTGTTGTAGTTGTAGTTATTGTATTTTGTTTGTTTTACACACTGCATTTGTTTAAACATTTTCTAATTGTTGTTGTTGTTGTTGTTATTGTTGTTGTTATTATTATAACACGCTTTTGATAAACGTTTTGCCAGCTGACAACACCGCGCGCTGTTGCTGTTGATGATGTTGCCGCTGCTTTGGTGGATCACATTCAAAAAATTTATCACAAAAAATTTGGCAAAAAATTTACAAAATTAAAAAAATAACCATAAAACTACGTGTATGTATGTTGTGGTAGGTGTGTGTGTGAGTTTGCCAAAAAAAAAAAGTTGCAATTATAAATTTGGTTTTTAGTTTTTTTGTGTTTTTTGCACAGTTTACAATTTGAGTTTCAGTTCGAGTTTTGAGTTTAGAGCTTATAGTTGTTGAGCTTCCGTTTCCGCTTTTGGGCACTGCACTTCCGCGCGGCGCTCCGATCTCGACACGACTCACGACAGTTGCCGCTCAGCGCTCAGCGTTTTGCGATTCTCTGACTGCAGCTCTGCTCCGCTCGCTCCGCTTCGTAAATGAGCAGCCGAGGCCGAAGACCAGGACGAAGCTGAACCCAAAAACCGACACCGAACTGCAGTCAAATAAATCCGTAAGTTTACAATCCAAAAAAAAAAACCATCCAATAGAAAATTTAACAATTACAACAGCAAAAAATAAAACTAGGAAAATTCCCTATTTTTTTTTTATTATTTTGGAAAAATCCAACTTTAAATTGAAGTTGAAATTGAATGGGATTTAGTTTGGGGCAAGGCTTACTGCTCCGTATAATTTTGAAATTTCAGTTTATAGTTTAGGTTGAAGCGAAATGTTTTGATCAACTCTTTGTGGCAGTTGCAATTTGGGTTGCAAGACCTGACCGGACCTGACCACAGCGGACTAGACCAGGCCAGTAACTGGAGCAAGCTCGTCAATGTTGCTACTTGTCGGCCATGCAACGACTCCGGTCAACTCCGGGTCGGCAGACAAAACACACACACACACACACACACAGATAAAGAGAGACAGAGAAAGAGATAGAGTGAGTGAAAGAGAGAGACACACATACAAACACTGACACTGACACAGACACAGACACAGAGAGACAGACAGCCAGGCAGAGCTCGCTCGCTGAGTCGCAGACCGTGTGTCAGTCAACGTGTGCGAGCACGCGGAAAAACAAATGTAAACTGTTTTTGCTGCATGGCCAGCGACTGTTTGGAAGCACAGCCACAGCCACAGCAGCAGCAGCAGCAGCAACAGCAACAGCAGCAACAACAGAAGCAGCAGCAGCAGCAGCAGCAGCAGAGGCCCCGGCAGCGCGAAACGAAACCAAGCAAATGTGAAAATGTGCCGAACGAATTGCCGAGCGACAACGACACGAGCCGAACAGCCAGACGAACGCCATACGACACACACACACACACTCACTCTCACACACACACATAAGAATTGAAAAGAATTACTCACACACACACACACACAGAGTCACAGTCGGCACATGGAGCGTATTGCGGCAGCAGCACTTGCCAGCGTTGAATAATATGAGACGTCGCTTAGCGGTGAAGCGCCGCACACGAATGAGAACGAGATGCGACTGCGATGTGACTATGCGGCGCAACAACAACTCCAGCTGCTGCTGCTGTTGCTGTTGCTGCTGCTGTTGCTGCTGACGTTGATTCTGTTGCTGCCACTGTTAATGCTGTTGCTGCGACTGTTAAGAATGTTGCTGGTGTTGTTGCTGGTATTTCTTCTGTTGTTGCTGATATTATTGCTGTTTTTTCTGCTGTTGTTGCTGCTGTTGTTGCTGTTATTGCCATTGCTGTTGCTGCTTCTGTTGCTGTTGTTGTTGCTTTTTCTATTGTTGCAGTTGTTGCTTGTGTTGTTGCTGTTGCTGTTGTTACTGTTGTTCCCATTGTTGCTGTTGTTGCTGATGTTGCTGCTGTTCCATGCTTTTGTCTTTGAAGCATTGCCAATTTGCCAGGCCAAACAACATATGCATTTGGCAGAGTTTGCTCTCAGTTTTTGGTTAACAGCGAGAGCCCAGAAATGCCGAAAGCTTTTTTGTGCACTTCGTGCAACTTCCGCCAACTGACGGAAACAGAAACAAGCAACGCGTCACACACACACACACACAAACACACACAAGCAACAGCAACAACATAAACAGCAAAAGCAACAGCAACAACACATTATTTGTAGAGCCGAAGGCACAGGACAACAGACAACAGACAACAGCGTCGTCGCTGTCGGAGTCAAGACTGGAGTCTTAGACAGAGACGCAGTCGGAGACGCGAATGTTACAGGCATTGCCAGCTAATGAGAGCTCACGCGAGTTGCACTTGCAACAGCAACTATTGTTGGTTGTTGTTGTTGTCGTTGCTGCTTTTGTTGCTGCTGTCGCTGCTGCTGTTGTTGCTGTTCTACTTGTTCTCATTGTTGTTGTGCTTTGCATTCAACTTCTTTGAAATGAATTTCACAAAATTGAGCAAATTTATTAAAGTTCCCATTGTCTAGGATGTACAACATTGCGTATACGCAACATTACGTAGCCGGAGCTTTGGCTATGCTCATTCGTTTAAACTATAATACAAATCATTAACGCATCATTTCCATACTGGCTTTTATCTGATCTTCCGCAAATTGATTATTAAATTCAATCTATACGATCTATAATATATTATCAATTATAATTGAAATATAAAAAAAAACTATTAAACATTTATAAACAACAAAAAACTTCCTTACATTTACAAATAAAACTAAAAATTTGAATTAATTAACAAACCTTATATTTGATGATACAAATTTGTATTATTTACTTTAAAAGTCTTATAGAATTCTTATAAAAACAAATCAAATCAAATTGTATTCAAATACTTTTAATTATTAAAAAAAAAAAAATCTATCAGAATAATTTTGATCATTCTTTATTTATATGATATTCGCAAACAAATTTTAAAAATTATTAATTAAATAAGTTAAAAAATAAATTAAATAAAAAACATTTACATGAACTAACAAAATTATGTAAATTTTAATCAATTTATAAATATACATAAAATCATTTATATTTAAAAAGAATAATTTTTTAATTTATATTGTAAAATATATAATTATATGTATTATATTATTATTAAAAAATAAACACACACACACACACACACACTCAAAGGCTTCAGCTGCAACGATCTTAGTTAAGGTTGAAACTCTCTAACGGCGCCCAGACGTAGGCAACAGAAAAGTTGTCGCAACAGTAAGAGTGCTCTGTTAGCGTTTACAGTGGTCTGTTAAGCTCTAAGCTGTTAAGCTGATAAACTGTTCAACTGTTAAGCTGTTAAACTGGGTAACTGTTACGACTGAATTGCCATTGCAACAATCACAACAACAACAACAGCAACAAGAGCAAAAACAAAGAAAAACCAACAAAAAAGAGAACGAAAAAAAAACAATAATAAATAAGAGCGAAAATGAATGCGATACGAAAACGTCGCTGCCGACGTCTCTGTTGCTGTTGCTGCTGCTGTTGCTGTTGCCGCCGCTGCCGATGCTAACGTCGCTGCCGCTACTGGCAGCGACGTCAACTGCAACGTTGACAGCCGAAAAACCACGTTTTTGTGCAGAAGGCATTCACACCAAAAAATTGCTTGCCCCATGCCGCTTGCCTTTGCCTTTGCTTTTGCCATGCCGTACGTTTGTCCGTCTGTCCATCCGTCCGTCTGCATGCTGCACGTGTGCACGCTTTATCGTGTTCGGCTTTTGTTGACGCTCGTATCTAGTCTGACGACATTCGGCGACTCGGCAACTCGGCAACTCGGCATTCGGCAACTCGGTATTCGGCATTCGGCTTTTCCGTTCGGCATTCGGCATTCGGCTAACGGCATTTGTTAGCATGGCAGCGGCATCCGCATTCAATCTTTCTCTCCCTTCTCTCTCTCTCTCTCTCTTTAGTTCTCGCTTTTGCTTGCTCTTGCCCTCGCTACAGCTCTGTTGCGCACGCTTTCTCTTTCTATCACATGCTGTGTTGCTATGGTGCTCTCTGCATTACGCGCGCGTTCTCTCTTTCCCGCTCATTCTCAATCTGTTTCTGTCTCTCTCTCTCTATCTCTCTCTCTCACTCTATCTATCTCTCTTCTCCCGCTCTCACGCTCTCATATGAGGCATTTGTGTAGCCGGTTTTGTCATGTTTTTTTTTTTTGGCTTTTTCGGCTGTTTTGCCGCAACCAAATGAGAAATGAGAAATGCGAATTGTGAGAATAGAGAATTACGAATGGAGAAATTGTGAAATGCAATGCAGCAGCAGCAGCAGCTACAGCAGCAGCAGCTACAGCAGCAGCAGCAAGATGTGTAGATTCTACGTCATTCGTTTGCTCATTTTGCTGCTGCGAAATGCAACACAAAAAAAATATAAAAAAAAAAATGACGACACTTGCACAACACTCACACACATACACACACACGCATACGTATATGTAGCACGTAGCAACGTCATAGTTTTGTGGCACAGTGACGTCGCATCGAATCGCATCGCATCGTTAGGTGCAACGAATTGTCGAGCCGAAATTCACTGCAATTGCCTTCATTCCTTGTGATGCAATCGAACATTTGTGCGCGTAATTAAATGCCGCATGGCACAGTAACACACACACACACACAGAGTGACACATATACACACACACACACACACACGCACACACGCACACAACAAACAAGACACATAACAAACAACACACAAGCCGAATAATTGCCCGCGCTTGCTTGCATTTGCAACACTTGCATATCGCTATCTCTCTTTCTCTCTCTTACTCCCTTCTTCCTCTCTCTCTCTCTCTCTCTCTCTCTCTCTCTCTCTCTGTCTCTCTCTCTTCTCTCTTCTTTACTTTCTATATTAACTCTTTACACTCTTTCTACTACTATATACTACACTTTCTATATTTACTACTATCTCTTCTCTCTTTATATAATATACTCTTATATATCTCTCTTATATATATATGTTATATATATAATGTTATATATGTCTTTTATATATATAGTCTTATATATATCTCTTATATATATAGTCTTATATATCTCTCTTATATATAATCTTATATATATACTCTATATATATACTTTTATTTATACTCTTACATATATAAAAATATATATATATATATATTAGAGTATATATATAAGAGATAGTAAGTAAGTAAGAGAGAGAGAGAGAGAGTAAAGAGAGAGAGAGAGAGAAAGAGAGAGAGAGAGAGTAAAGAGAGAGAGAGAGAGAGAAAGAGAGAGAGAGTAAAGAGAGAGAGTAAAGAGAGAGAGAGAGAGTTAAGAGAGAGTAAAGAGAGAGAGAGAGAGTAAAGAGAGACAGTAAGAGAGAGAGAGAGAGTAGAGAGAGAGAGAGAGAGTTAAGAGAGAGAGTAAAGAGAGAGAGAGTAATGAGAGACAGTAAGAGAGAGAGATAGTAAGTAATGAATGGTGTATAGAATAGTTATTTAAGTAGATATAGATCGTGCCTATATATATATAGTGTTTATATATATATAAAGATATTATATTGAAAATGTTTTTCTGGGAACCGTGGAACATGGCAAATTCTATGCTTTTCTATGCAATTTTTCTGTTCCATGTTCCAAATTGTGTTTTATTCTATATTTCAATGTTCCGTTCCACAACAAAAAACTTTTCTATATTTGTTGATGTGCAAAAACAATTGCGAAGAAAAATCGCATTTATACAATAAATTTTTATTTTATATTGCTTACTGGCACTAAGTGCATAATATACACAATTTTTGAATAAATTTTTGTGCAACAATTTTACGACGATGAGTACCACGACGACGACGACGACGACGACGACGACGAATACGACGATTGTAGTAAGACGATGTAATGTTACACTGCGCGTCATCATGATGCTTTTGCTCTTGCTGCGAATATTGCGTTGGTAAATAAATGTTAAACTCATTTTTGACAATTTGTTGCAAATCGTCTCTATCACCATCTTCGTCGTCGTAGTTGTCGTTGTTGTCGTCGTCGTCGTCGTCGTCGTCGTCGTCGTTGTCATTATTATTTACAGCATCAACGTCAATATCAGTGTTAAAAAGAAAATCGTTAATGTTGTTACAGGTGTAGTTGTCAACATCATGAAATACAACAGTTTCGTTTTCTCTTGACTCGTGTCTGTTTTACTCTTCAGACTCTTCAATATCAATATTGTCGAAAACATTTTCATCGAAATCGAATTGAATACAAAATCTTTCGTCGAAGCGGACTTTGCAACAACATTTCTTCATTTCTGTTGATAACAGTACGCAAATTAAAATATATATTAATAAATGTTCGTGAAAACAAAACAGAAAATGCAAAAAACGTTGCTGTAGTTTTTTCACCAAAACATTATCGCTGCATCCACTCTATCGTACCTTACACTCGCGCGTTTCGCCCCCAAACCGGACAAACACGACCCATGCGGGCGCTCGACCGTTACTCGCGTGCGAAGAGGACCTTATTGATCCGCGCGGGCGTTTGAGCGTTACTTTATGCACACAAAGAACAAATGTGATCCAAGAGAGCGCTTTTGCGTAATTTGCTTTTTGCAGTACACTCAAGTGATCCATGCAATAGTTGAAGCGTTTAAAGTTTTAAAAATTTAGCTTTTCATTTCACATTAAAATGTTTATTGAAAAATTGTCCTTTAGATTATTATTTCACAATTTTGTGTTTTATCTATTCTACAGTATAATGTTAAAACGGGAAAATGCATATTTTTGCACTTCTGTTGTTTGCATTTTTCCATCTTCGCTTATCATTCCTGAAACTTTTTTGTCCACTCGCATTAACACGTCCAATATTTCTGCTTCAACGTGATCATTTCGCATTTCTTCAATTGTTTCGCTTAAAGCGTGGCAAAACCACGATCCAATATCGTTGTCGTAATTTGCGACATAACCATTCAGCGTTGCAAACGCAATCAGGAATTGACTTATTCGAGTATGCGGTCGCCAAAGAGATTTTACGAAAGCATCGTTATCCATATTATAATTATTATCATTATCGTTTTCATCATCATCGCTTTCGATTAGCCCATTGTTTTTCTGTTTGCAATTGTCAATAATATTTTTTGGTCTATCACCAGAAATTTCATCCTGGTTTTGATCATTTTCGTCGTCGCCTTTGTTGTTTTGTGCGACTCCTGCAATCGTTGCGACACCGAAATCATGTTTCTCGCCTCGATCGCCGAAGAAAAACAATAGCTTTGGTTTGTTTCTTAATTTCGGACAATTTTCATCGTTAAATATGTTGACGATTCGAGAGACACTAATTTCTTCTCCGTCGCTTGCGTAGACTGAATTTTGATTTCCGTTGCAAAGAAAATGCAGCGTTATTGACGCACTTTCGTGAACTACTTCATTACGCGACAACATCGCCAAAAAATTGAGCACGCTTTTCGCATCCATATCACGAATTATGGTGACGTGAAAAGCAATAGATTGAAATGTTTGCAGTAATTTTTGCGCATCACTTTCGAAATAAGTGTCACCTTTGCTCTTCTTTTCGTTGTCATTTTTCTCGTTCTTCTTTTGCGACATACAAATAATGTAGCACAAATTTGTCGCCATACTTGTAATTGTTTTTCAAAAAAGTAAAAATAATCAGGGAAACTTTTTTTGTATTTAAAGTTCTGCTAAAACTCAATGGTTATCCGATGCGAAATCGAGAACGAGACGTTTTCACACTTTTTGTGCTCGATTTAACGATTACTTTCTTTACGTTTTGTTTAGCGCACATAAACGAACCGTGTAAACGTGTTCCAGTTTTTGGCTGGAAACATTGCATTATTCCGCAGGCTGACACCTATTGCGATAAAGAAGGTTAGCATCTCGAATTTTCAATTTTACTTTCTATCAACAAAGCATTTTAGGAATATGTCGCTGCGTTGCGAAAAAACCTGTTAAAGTTGGGCCACATTCGTGCGAAAGCAAAAAGCTTTTGAATCAGTTTTGCAAGCACGACGTTGAATGCGAGGCAGCGGACGCGAACTCATTTTGTCGAAATAAAGAAGAGTGCGCTTGCAAGCCTGGCGCCGAGTTCGACGATCGTATTTTTCTCTGCTCATTTTCTATCACGTCCGCGTTCGCAAGAGATGACAATTTTTTTCGTGGTCGAGCACGAAGAGGAAAAGCGTCCACGCTGCAAGCATCATCTTCTACGAAATTCGTATTTCTGTTCTCAATTTTAATGTTCATTTTTTGCGAAAATAAAATATAATTACAATTTTAACAGTAATTGAAAAAATGATTTTTTAATGAAAAAGAGTACGAAAATCAGTACGATTTCAAAGAAAAATGTTCATTTAAAAATTTTAGTATACAACAATGTAAATATTTTACTAATGCCAGGTTTTTCCGATGAAGAACGTGAAAGCCACGAAAAGTATTGCGTGCGTACATGTTGTGCTGTTTTCTCAACAAACATGTAATCAAACAATGCTTTTTGCGTTTTTCAGCAATTTCAGCAACGCTATATTCAATGATGTCGTTGAAGATACGGATATCGCACTGCTACAAATTAACGTGGAAAAAGATTCCACTTTAATGATTTCATCTTTAAAAGTTGTTGTTGTAGGTAGATGAACGAACGTAGCAGAAAGGTTTGCACGGTCACATGTATGTTTGCCGAAAAAGAAACAAAAACATGTACTAATGCAATCCTTTCTACTGCATTCGTCGTGAATTCAGCGGAAACAAATGAAACGTTTCGTAAACTTTTGTCATCGTCCTCGTTCTCGTCCACAATTTTGTGCTTTGTTATTATTTTCATCGTCATTGTTATCGTTTAACTTTATGTTGATATATTGAATTTTTCTGTCATCTCGTCGAGTACAGACTGTGTGAAGGCAAGTTTAAGCAGATTCCATGGATAAAACGTAAAGTAAATGTAAATTTAAAGTGATCTGTGCATATCGGATTCAATTCATGCAAATTGTAATTGCTGATTTCGCTCACGATTGTTGAGAATGAATTGCGAAAAATAATTGTACCAATAATTGTAATCGCTTTCGTCAATAAAGTCGAAGTGCACGACACAACGAACTCTGCTTTGCACCATCTTTCAACATTTTCTTGTATTATTTCGTTTTCACTGTAATCATGATAAATAACGAATCTCGTTTCACTGTAACATACTTCATCGAATTGTTTTCATTATAGAGAATGAATGCGAACGTGAACATCGATATTCCAAAAAGAATATTGCCACAAACGTGGCAATAAACAAAGAAGAATGCAAATGCAGGTGCTATTTCCAATTTGTGACGATAACATACAATTGTCAAGATAATGGTTGCCATATTCAAAGAAAAATTAAGCGATAAGACGTGCATTTGTTGCAATACAAAAAATATGTTATGTTTTTTTCAGAAATTTTTCCAAGTCAACTGTAAATTATTTCTTTATTGAAAAAAATTGAGAAAATCATTTTTAAACAGGAAATTATTTTTAAAACATTTATGAGGTATTATTTTGAGTTTACAATAACAACTGAAGCTTTACTCGGTAATGTGGTGAGAAAATGTTGTTGCTGTTACTCTGTTGTGCTACGTTTTCGCTCGCTTGAATTTGAATTTCGGCCGAATGCCGTTTCGCATTTTGCATGCAAAACGCAGAATTCATTGTAAGCGGCGGTGACGACGACGACGACGAAGATGTTGACATTGATGACAACGATGTGTTTGAAGACGATAAAGACGACGACGACGACGACGACAAAGACGTTTTCGAGTGCAACAGTTGCGGTGGCGATAAATTCACTGTTGTCGGGTAGTTAGATGTTGTCGATAATGATGTTGTTAACGATGACGACGATAATGAATCGTTTGCGAACGGTATATCGTTACACGGTGCATAGTTACTAAGTTCGCTTAGCTGAGGCGAAAATATCGTTTGGCGTTTCGGCTGTTTCGGCTGTTTTTGTTCACTTGGTTCAAGCGGTTGTTGTTGTCGCTGTTGTTGCTGCCGCCGCAGCTGAAAAAAGCAACGTTCTGCGCGGAATTCTTTTCGACAGCAGCATTTATTTTTGCATTTTAACGCAACGCGATCACCGAACAATGCGTTCATGTACTCGCGTATTGTCGAATCTGCTTTCGATCTTTTTGACTGCTTTGAAGAATGATTTGCTGTTTCTCGATGTAAGTCATTGCTTAAATCACACTTTTGCGTTGTTTCGTGCAATTCAATTCGGAGTTTCTTTCGCGAACTACACACGTCGGTAACATTACACGCATCTTTTTCGCCTTTTTCGGTAACATTCTTTTTCTCCTGCAATTTTGTGTTGTACAAGTTGTATTCACTGTAATTTTCTATAATCTGGTTCTCGTTGTCGTCGTTATCTTCGTTGTCGTCGTCGTCGTCGTCGTCGTCGTCATCTTTGAAATGCTTGACATTATGAACGTTGGATTCTAACCTACAAAAATTGATTGATTCGCTCACTGCTGGCTCTTCTTCGACTGCCGCTGCTTCTTTTTTGCAACACTGAATGCACTCTTTTAGCGCTTGTTTTGGCAACGTTGTAAACGTGATCGAAAAGTTGCATAATTCCGTGGATGCAAAATAAATTAGCGGATTCCTTTCGCTGCGCGCAAATAAAAAATTGTGATAGCTACGATCGCGACGATTAAAATGATACGCGTTTGACGCGTACGTAGTTGGTGAGAATTTTGTGAGTGCGAAATTAGGCGATAAATGTTTGTTAGAGGATGATGATGATAATGATGATGATGATGATGGCGACGACAACGACGATATTGACGATATTGATGGTAATGACGACGACGACGATGTAGATGCAAGCAGTAATTGATATACTTTTGGCCAACAGTGCCAATATTGTTTTGTTAAGTTTTCAATTTTGTTTTTAGCGTTTTCATTCTCATTGCATTCGTTATCGTATTGTGGTTGCTTATTTCTTGTTGTGGTCGTCGTCGTCCTCGTCGTCGACGTTGTCGTCATTGTCTTCGTCTTTGTCTTCGTCTTTTTCAATGTTGCTGTCTCGTCTGTCTGTCTAAGCGTCTGATCGTTATGCAGAAAACGATTTAAATCGAAATAATACAAGCACGCGTCGTCGTAAATACGAATTTTAAACGTTTGCAAAGCGAGAAATGTTCGCGCAAAAATGAGCACAAAATCATCGATACACGGCTCGATACGCTTTTGTCGTACTTCCCAATTATCGTCACTCATCGTAATGCGTAGATGTTTAACGAACGGATACGACATGAAATGTTTCTCAATATTGCGCGCATCGACAAACTCGGTAACGTAACCGAAATGATCGTATAAAACAGACGACGAAGGAATATAATAATCTTGTTGCGGCGGCGGCTGCTGCTGCGGCTGCTGTTGCTGCTGCTGTTGTAATCTTTCGATTTCGTGTTCCCAACGCTTTTCCCAAAAATTCACTGTCGACGGTGGCGCTGGAAGTTTTCGTTTGCAAAACCACGATAATGTCGAGAATGTGCACGGCACGCTGTCTAACTGTAAAAACTCTAATTGTTGAAGTTGCTGTTTTTGTTGTCGTTGCGTTGTGGTTGTTGTTGTTTTTATGCTTTCGTCTTGCGCAAGGTTTTCGAACAGTACTCGTAGATTTGTGAAAACGTGCGAAGCGTTGATTCGAAGTTTGCGTAAATTGCGAAACACATCGTGCGCAACGTTAAGCGTACAATTTCGCTCTTGCATAAATAACAACGACGAGTACTTTTGCACCGCGCATAATGTTAAACTGTTAAACTGTTTTCTGCCGCTTAATATTTGCTGCTGCTGCTGCGAAGAAAAAGTAGAAGCAGAAGCAGGAGAAGAAAATGACGATGACGATGACGAGTTTAATGTTGACGATGAACGTATCGATGCTTGCGACGCAAATGATTTTTTGGAACACGAAGTTTTATTGAAAAAAGAGGATAATGATGGAGAAGAAGAAGAAGAAGAAGAAGAAGCAGTGAAAGCAGCGGTAGCAGTAGCAGAAGCAGATAAAGGTTTCATGTGAGAATGTGAATTGTGATTGCAATTTTTTGGAATTGTTGGAACAATGTGTTTATACGTGAAGAGGCTCAGATCGTTTTCATCGACGCTGTTTTCATTTTCATTATTGTCATCGTCATTGTCGTTTGTTTCTTCAGTGTTGTAGTCATAAACGTCATCGAAAGTGTCAAAATCTTGGTTACAGCTATCGATTGCTATAATTCTACATTCACGTTTGCTCCGATTTCGATAGCATTTGTATGCAAAGTTGTCAATTGAATTATTGTTATTTCGTCGTTGCTGCTGCTTTTCTTTTTGTTCTCGATTTTTTCTGTGTATGTTTCGTTGTAAGTTTAACAAGTGTTTAAGTTGAACGTTATCTCGTTGTTCGTTGTCACGATGTTGATTACACTGTTGATTACACTTTTGATTTGAATCGTTCGCACACGGTTCAAAATGAAATCGTGAATCATTCGCAAATATTTTGCAGCAAAAACAATTATTGCACGAACCACCACTGCTGCCGCACTTTTTGTTCTCGTTAAACACACGAAACGCATTGTCGTTACAATAGCTTCTCGTTTCGTTCGCTTTTGTTGTTATCGTTGATGATAACGACGACGACGACGACGACGACGACGACGACGAAGAAGCCAATGACAATGACAATGGCGATGGCGATGGCGATGATAACGGCGATAATGGTGGTGGTGGTGGTGGTGAAGAAGATGACGATGAAATTACGATATCGTAATCGCGAAACCACACTGATGTTGCTTCGCTTGCTATGTGTAAATTTTGCAAATTCACAAGCGCTTCGAACGGAATACGTGCGACCAGCGCATGTTGCGCGTTTATTGCTAGCGTTTCGAGCGACGGCGTTACGAACGGTAGCGCGAACAAAAACTTCACTAAACTCGTTTCGCATCGAGTGTACACGAACAGTGTGCGCAAATTGCGAACGTGAAAGCGTGCGTTTAGTTCGCGTAAACGTTCTCCAACATATTTTGTATGCTTCCACGAGTTTTTTCGCTTCAATAACGACCACGTGTTTGTCTCCTTTGCGGCCGTCGAAGTTTTCTCGTTTTCATTTAACTTATATCCGCTTTGTCTACACATATTGTCTTTGTCGTTATCGTCGTCGTCGTCGTCGTCGTCGTCGTCGTCGTCGTCGTCGTCGTCGTCCTCATTTTTGTCGTCGTCGAATTGCATGTCATATTCAAAGCTGACATTATATTCGGTTTTATTTTCTCTTTGTCTATGATTTTGTGTTTCTCTTCTTTTTGTTTTTAGCTGTTTTTTGACTACTGCGAGATCGAGTGTTGATTCTTCATTTTCTCGCTGCGCAACGAAAAGATCGTTGTCGATGCCGTTCTCAGCAAACACGTACAGCTCGCGTAGCATGTCGTATTGCATGTATTTCGCCACAAAGTTACGCAAAGATTGAACATCGTTTCCGACGAGAAAGTTTTGCATCGACAGCAACGATGATTCGCCGCGCTGAACGCGTTTAACACTTGATGACGGGTACATTGATGATGATGATGGTTTGGTTGACGTTGTTGATGTTGACGTTGATTTGCTTGCTTTTTTCTTCTTTACGCTTCCGATTAGTTGTTCAATATTCTGCTTTACGCGAGTTTCGTTGATCTCGTGCTCGAAGTGAAGCAGAGAACAGGAATCGTGCATGAATGCGCTGACAATTGAGTCATGCATCATTTCGTGATCTTCGAGAACTTGGTCCAAATCAGCGTTAAAACTGCAATTGTACTGATATCGGTTTTTTGCTTGTCGCATTGTCAATGGCGCATTCGACAGTTTTTTGGCTGATGACAGCGGCAGTGCTGATGTTGATTTCGGTGTTAATTTTTTTGCTTTTGCTGTTGCTGATGTGCTTGCTGAGGTTGTCGTCGTCGTCGTCGTCGTCGTCGTCGTCGTCGTCGTCGTCGTCGTCGTATCTGTAGAATTTATCGTAGATTCAGGCGATGTTTTTGAAGAGAGAGATGACGATAATAAATATGATGATGATGATGATGATAATGATGATGCGTTAGCAGTTTTACCATTATCATCATTGACATCATCGTTGCTGTCAACGTCGTCACTGTTTATGTGTGTTCCACATTTTAATCGATTCGCGAACGCTGCCGTTACGAATATCAGCGACGAACGTTCACGTTGTATTTGAAATTCAGCAATGCGCTCGAAACGTTTACAAACAAGGCGAATTTTAAGCGCGTCTTTAAGTGACAAAAACGAAATAATTTTACACAATATTTCGTCTGAGAAACACAAGATGTTTTTGTCGTATTTCGCTGAATAGCAAAAATCGTTGTTGTCATTGTTAATATTGCTTTCTTTGATGCTGCTGCTTTTCAGCATTGTTATGTTATTGAACTTGATTTTTCGCAAAGATAACTGCTTTCAATTTTGCTGATACACTTTTCCGCTTGTATCTCCTTGCGTTGTCGAATACTGCAAAAACCGCGTTGTTATCAATATTTTGATTGCGTCTACTTTAACGCAAGTTACTGTTAAATGTTTTTCTCTAAAAAAACTAAGCGTAGAATAAACTTACCCTAATTCACGTCTTTGCTCTATTTGCATTATTTGCGATGGGGTTGCTTTTGTAATTGTTGCTGTTATTGCTGCTGTTGCTGCTGCTGCTGCTTCTTCTTCGTCTGCTGAGCAAAAATAACACTTACTAATCTTTTTCTTTTTTATTCTCCCATTGTTCAAAGATAACGCATTTGAAATATTTTCTATTCATATATTTCGTTCTTTTGTGCAACAAAATTAAGTTTTACTTTTACTGGAAAAAACTCAAAGAAAACTTCAAGTTCAACTATGCTGCTTACAGATTTGCCGCTCGAAATTCAGTGTAACATATTTGAGTATCTCGATACACAAGATTTATATCGAGCTCGATATGTGTGCGACAAAATTCGAATCGTAGCCGAGCTTACGCTACTGAAAAAGAAAAACGTTTTGCTCGATGATCAGCTACTTTTCACGAGAAATGACATCGATATTTTTAATCACTTTACAAGCAAAAAAGAAAAAACGATATTTAATTCATCAACAGCATCATCATTATTATCACTGTCATATAAACTAAATACAGCGACGACAGCGACGACATCGACGACATCGACGACGTCTTTGTACCCATTAAAATCATCAACAACAACAACATCATCGTCGTCGTCGTCGTCGTCGTCGTCGTCAATGTTATTGTCAACATATCTTTCTTCTTCATTATCTTTGTTGTCTTCGTCATCTTCGTCGTTGTCGTCGTCGTCGTCGTCATTACCTTTTCTCGTAAAGTTTTTGCGTGATTGCCGAAAACTCGAGTTTAACGCGATGCGATCGTGCGAAACTACAACAGCAGCAACAGCAGTGCTTTACGATGAAATGTGCGAATGCTGCGGAAAACACGAAATTAAACGCGAGAAAGATTTCGACGAAAACGAACGACGAAAACGATTCAAGAGCGACCGCGATATCGAAAATGGCAATAAATTTGACATGCGAATGACATCCGAATCAACATCAACGCCAACAACATCATCTCGATTATCATCAACGTTACCTACATTAAAAACTTTAGTTACAACAGATAATTTTTTAACAATATTGAAAACATCAACATCAGCATTATCAATGTCGTTGTCGTCGTCGTCGTTGTCGTCGTCGCAATTATTATTTTCATCGTTAACTTCGCTTCGTTTGCGTAATGCGTCTGCGTTGCTGTTGCAAACAGTGCTGTGCGAAGTGCCAACTCTGCGTACACTGCATTTGCACAATCCGCAAGTCGCGCGAAGCTGGTGCGATTCGTCGTTGTTCGGCTACTGCGACGCGATCGAGAAGCTTTGCTTAGATTTCTCGTTCACCGACGCTGGCGTCGACGGCGATCGCTGCTTGTTAGACGCAAATTTCGATGCTGCGAAAGCGCTTCGCGCGCAACGTCAACGTTACTTGTACACTTCGCTGCGAACGCTGTTCGAACATTTCACGGCAGCGCCACGTTTGCGCTCGTTACGCATACAATCGTTTAACAATTATTTCGACGCATTTCTCGTCCGATTCGTAGCTCGTTTTCCGCAGCTCGCGACGCTCGTCTATCGTTCGCCGCGATACTTGTCACGATGCGCGAACGTTAATTTCAATTTCAATTTCAATTTTGACTACAACTTTTACAACAATAACACCAACAACATTAACAACAACAACAACAACGTTAACTCTAACAACCAGAAAAATAACATCATCATCATCAACAACAGCAACAACAACAACAATGTTTCGACAAACGTAAAGCGTAACGGAGAACGCGTTACGAATGCTGCGTCGTTCTTTGTGTCGAACAACGAGAAGCATTTGTCGACAACGAACACGAACACGAACACGAACACCAACACGAACACGAACACGAACGAGCGAACGGACGAATTAGGTGTCGGTGGCTTGAGAATACTGCAAATTGAATGCGCTTTTAACCGTATAACGATAAGCACGAACTGCGCTAGCAAAGAGTCATCATCATCATCAGCATCATCCACATCATCGTTGCCGTCGTCGTCGTCGTCGTCGACGATAAGAACAACGCAACAACGTAACAACAACAATGCTTCGTTGGTGAAGCCGTTGATGTTAGCGAGTTTCTCGTCGACGCTAATGCTCGAATCGAATCTAGCCGCTTACGTTGACTTCGTCGCGAGCAACGCTGGCACGCTACGCGTTCTCGCTATTAACGATTACTGCAAAAAGCTATTCTCGCCTGGCTGGCAAGCAGTTACACGCAAAATGTACTCTGCAGTCTCGCAGCTTGATACGCTTGTACTTGATTCGCGTTACACATTCTACGATGATATTGGACGCGAATTTCTTTCGCGTATTGCCGACGATAATCAGTTTCGTTTACCGAAGCGTATTGCGATACGCGCTGCACGCAACACGCTCGAATATAAACGCTATTGTAGCGAACAACAAGAGAATGCGTTAATCAACGCAATATTTCATTACTACATTTATTGCCTTCGTTGCGATTTCGACGATGATGATGACGACATTAAGAATAACAACAAAAATGCTAACGATTACGAATTAACGAATAACAATTTAACAATTCAACAACTTGTTCTGTGTTGCGAGCCATCAACGTTACAATCATCATCACAATCAACAACGTTGTCGTTGTCGTCGTCGTCGTCTTTATCGTCATCGTTAGCCTCAATGCCCGAAAAAGAAGAAGAAGAAGAAGAAGAAGGAGCAACAGCCGCAGCAGCAGCAGCAGCAGCAGCAACAGCAGTAAAAATTTCAAAACGTATGATAGAACGACGCGAATATCGAATGAATGGTCGGTTTTGTATTCGATGGCTTAACACCGAAAATTGGCTACGTCTAACGCGTCGATGGAAAAAATTAAAACAATGATGTGTTATTTTTTCATTAGCAATTAAGTTTCAAATTGTGTATACAAAATTTTTTCAAAAGCATTAAAATCTTAAAGCAACATTCGTTTAAGTACACAATTTTTGATGAAAATTGTGCGCGATTGCGCTGTGCAATTTTCGCTGAGTGTAAATTTTTTTCGGCTGTCATTTGAAAACGAGCGATTGAACTGTGAGGTTGCAAATTTGGTGCGGTTTCTTTCAAGCATTTTGTGTATTGTAACATTTGTTTCTTTTTTCTGTTTTTTGTGTTGTTTTTTTGCGTTTTTGCATCTTTTGTGTTTGCACGCACGCACGCGATGAGTAGAAAAACGCAAAAGTGAAACCGAAAATGTTATCGTTCATAGTTCGAAAACTTGTCTGGCGATTCTGATGGAGAAAAATCTGAAAAGTGAAAGTGCATCGAAGAAGAAGAAGAAGAAAATTAATAATGAATTATTTCCTATTTTGTTCACGCTCTCGTTCTTGTTCTACTTCATGTTCTTGACTTTCTCATTCACGTTGATCCTTTGCTGTTGTTCTCGTTTCTTGTTCATGTTCTCAATCTCGTTCGTTTTTCTACTCGCTATTGTACTCATTATTCTTCTCGTTCTTCTTCTCGTTCTTCTTCTTGTTCTCAATCTTCTACTTCTTCTTCATTATAATCTTCTACTTCTTCTCATGCTCGTTAATGCTCTCGTTCTCATACAAATTTTCCTTTTTCTCGTTCTCATTCTTCGTCTTAGTTTGCGGTTTCTTCTTCTTCTTCTTCTTCTTCTTCTACTTCTTCTTCTCGCTTTTGCTAATGCTTCTACGTTCTCGTTCACATTATCGTTCTATATTTTCTATTTCTCCTTTCTCTGCATTGTTCTTCTTCTTCTTGCTCTTCTTCTTCTTCTTCTTTAACGTTAAAGTTCCTTACATTTTTTCACGTAGTTCAGCACGTTTTCAACACTTTTTCATCGAAAATATCATTGTACTTGGATGGATTTCATCTTCATATTTTATCATCTTTAATACGTCGTACTTACCTCATTTCGCTAAATGCATCTATCAACATTCTACGTTTACGTTTTCTTTCAAAAATATCAATAAAGTTTCACTTTTTTCTGTTTTCGTCGTTGTTGTAATACACTTGTATACTATTTTGCGGGATGTATTACGGGATTTTACTGCAAAATAATCTATACGCTTGTATTTCTTACTCGAGACGGGGTCTCGAGAGGGGGGAGTGATATATATTATATCTTATATGTTTATACATCATGTATAATATATAATATATATCATTGTATTTT
>JBANCZ010001589.1:0-20494 GCA_037040025.1 Sphaerogastrella javana | reverse complement strand
ACAAAGTTGTTTAAACACAGAGTCATACCAAATAATCGTAATTATTGGTTAATGAATAAATGTTGATCAATAAAATCTATATTGTTTTAACATCATATGACGAAAACCATTGAAATCATTAAACTGACCTCGCAAAATAAATAAATAAATAATAATGTAAAATAAATTATATGTTTTTTAATCATGTGTGTATAGGTCGATAATAAATACATCAAATTGGATTATAAAAAAAAAAAATTAACTTAAATTTATTAAAATAATCTGTATGACATTTTTGTATGTACATTTAATTATTTATTTATACATTTTTATAAATATAAAGAAACAATTAATTTAAAATAAATTGATTTACGAAAATCATTTAATTAAATTAATGATTTATTTAATTTAATAAAATCTGTTGCGGAATTATTGAACAGTGCTTGTCTAACTGTTTAGCATTCATTGATAAAAATGAAAAAATAATATAAATAACAATAATATACATAATGCTATACGACTAAATTTTACTTTAAAATATATTTTCTAACAAAAAACATTAAAATAAAATATTAAAAACACATCGATTAAAAATCTCTTGCATTTTTTTATGGTACAAATAAATTGCAATATTTCATTCATATTTAAATCAATCTAAAATCTAAATAATATTAAAATAAAATATGAATTAATGAATATTATTAAAAAGCTCTCGGATTTAAAGTCTTTAAAGATCAGTTCAATGAAAATATATACAAATTTTAATTGGAATTAAGCGACAGCAAATTGAACATTTGTTCAAGTTGCAGCATTAATACTTATGGTATGCAATAATTCCTTACGATTCAAATATAATGAGGCATCGATTGTGTGGCAAGAATAAATCAATTAAACTAATGATCGCAAAAAAAAAAGATCAATTCAAGTGACAGCAGCGCCAAAAGCAGAGGCAGTGGCACCACCAGAGGCAGATACTTTGGCAGAGACGGTGGCAGAAACGATTCCAGAGACGGTGGCAGAGGCAGGGACTGTGGCATCGTCCATATATACTTTGCATACGCTGTGGCAGTAATTGGGCTGCTTGCAACAAATTCAGATCACGTTAAGTCATTGGCGAGGGCACAAAATGCCGTCGCGCCTTGCCGCAGTTGCAATGACAGTAGCAGCAACAGTGCAAGAACGAAGTGAGTGAAGGGGGCAGGGGGCAGGGGCGGGAACGTCAGTGTAGTTGCAGTTGAAATCGCAGCCGCAGCTTCCACAATGCAAAGACAGCATTGGGTGCAGGCTAGGAGGCGGGGCGCTCCATGGCGCTATGGGCACGTCAAAAGCGACAGAGGGAAGGGAAGGAGTGGTGGGGTGAGGAAGGGGCGGGGAGGAGGAAAGGGAGGGGTTACAAGCAGCGGGCAGAAAGAGAAAGCTTGCAGCTTGCGCACGCAGAGGCGCAGTTTGGCGTCGGCAAAAAAGGGAGGGCTACAGAATGTTGCCACACAGCAAACGTTGCGCCACCCGCGGCACCAGCAGCAGCAGCAACATCAGTGTCAGCAACAACATCAGCAGCAGTATCCATATCCGCCACAGCCATAGATATAGCCATGGCTATAGTCTTTGCAGCAGCTTCAGCCTCTGCCGCTGTTGCAGCAACAACAGCAGTATCAGCAACAACAGCAACATCAGCAGCAGTCGCAGTCGCAGTCGCAGTCGGCGTCGCCGTTGACGTCGCAGTCGATACAAAATCCAGGAACAACGTCAGTCTTTGTTTAACGATTTTTATATTTCGAACACGAGATACATTTGTATCTTTTGTATTTTTCTTGTTTTGCCACAACTGTGCACTGTGCGTATCTGTATCTGTGTATCTGTAGCTGTAGTTGTAGCTGTGGCTATGGCTATGGCACTGTATCTGTATCTGTATCTGTTAGATTCGTATTGGTGGCAGCTTATGCTTGGCTCGCTTCGTCTCGTTTCGTCGTTTGGGGCTGCGCCTCGCACTTCTTGTTATTGTTGTTCTTGTTCGTGTTCTGTCGTAGATAGCAGCAGCAGTAACAGCAGCAACGGCAGCAACAGCAAGCCTTGTCGTTGTTGCCCCTGCCACATGCCACAGCGCGCAATAAAAGCCAAGTGCGTTTATTACATGTATGTATCTATGTGTGTGTGTGTGTGTGTATGTGTGCGAGTGCGTGTGTGTGTGTGTTTGCACAAAAGCCAATGATGATTGTGAGCTTGGGGCTCAATTTTCTTGCCACTTTTTACACTGTGTATCTTTGAGATACACACGTCGGTATCTAGTAAGCACATAAAGTACGCTGCCAGTGCGTCGACATGAATTTTAATCTAATAGATACAAATGAAAAGGTGTTTGTATCTGTGTTCCAGCTCTGAACTCTCTGTCTTGCTTCAATTTGCCTTTGACTTGAACAATTCCCTAACCCCCTACTCCCCTACACACACATAGATACACACGCAATCGCGGTCAGAATCCCTATGCAGAATACGCATACTATCACGAATTTGTTGGTCTTTTTTTTTGGTATTTTTTTGTATTTGGTGGTTTGATATTGATTCATTTTCGTTTCGTCTGTCTGTTTGTCCGTCTGTCTGTATGTCTGCTCACTTAGTTTTCGCCCGCCCACAAGCTTTTTTATTGCTCCCAGCCGCCCTATTCATATGCTCCCACACACACACACATATTTGCCATAGTCGGCATGCCCCTCTTGCCGCCCTCCTTCACCCCTGCCCCGCTTACTTTTGTGGCGTCTGTGGTTTAGTCCTGAACGTGCCAGCCTCTCGAGAACGCTTGAGCTTGTACGAGATTGTGTGTGTGTGTGTGGGAGTGTGCGTGTGCGTGTGTGTGTTTATTCAAGACTTTTGATTGATTTTCCTGCTAGCAGGCACAGTTTTCCCTATTCGGATATGTGTATATATACACTATAAAAAAAAACACTTAAATTTTGTACTATAACCTCTAATACCACTAAAATATAATATTTCATTTTTATTCAGTTTATTTTATTTTTATTGAATTATTTATATCTATTTTTAAATCAATTGTTTCATCTTTTATAAATTTGTAGCTTCCATTGCAATCTCTCAATTTAAAGAATTTTTTTAATGAAATAAATGCTTAATTTTGATACATTTATAATATTTTATGTCTATGAGTAATATCATTATTTAATTTACATTTAAAAAAAAAAACAACAAAAATATTTAATGTATAGAATTAATTTTGTAAATTTAATTTTTTTTTTTAATTATTAAAAAAGTTAAATAATTTTTTTTAAATGTTTTATATATATTTAACAAATCTTTTAAATGTATTTTATAAATATTTTAAATGTATTTTGTAAATACTTTTGTTTAATTTTGTAAAATTTTGTAATGAGGATTATAATAAAATTTTGTAGACTTACTTAATATATTTTGCAAATATTTTATATAGGTTTCGTAAATATTTTAAATATAATTAAAAACATGTGAAATTTTTTTGGTAAATATTTTTAAAAAAAATTTGTAAATAATTTAAATAAATTTTTAAAATATTGAAAATCTTTTTTGTGAATATTTTATTAAATACGAATATTTCTAAAACAATTATTTTGAAATAAAATTAAAATAAAGGCTAAATGAAAAATTACAAATATTTTTAAAAATGTCTTATATGGAAAATTTTTTCATGTATTTAAAGAAATCTATTTAAATTTAAATTTAAATTTAAATCTAGTAAATATATTTTAATATAATTTTCGTTAATATTATTATGTAAGCCAAAGCTTAAGTTAATTTTCTATTGAATTCATTTCGTGCATTAACAATATTTTCTTTGAGTGTATTATTTTGATAGTAGAAAATACGCCCCAAATAACGAACACGCATTAAATATTAATATAAATACAGATCGCTTTTATATGTTATAGAATCTACAATAATAATAAAGCCAAAAAATGTACACAGAAGCCACAAAAACACAATGAGATTTCGTTTTTTTATGTAGCTTGATCTGTAGTTGTGCTGCCCCAAGGGGAGGAGCAACTGCTTCTGTGGCAAGTTGCAATTCGCGTTTAGCTCTGGCTGGGTCATTCCGTTGACCAAACCCATCGAGTCATTAATGATGAAAGTCAGCAGAAGCCAAAGCCACAGCCACAGCCAAAGGCTACAGGAGAGGCAAAAGGTGCCGCTGCTCCTGCTGCTGCTGCTGCCGCTGCTGTTCGTTGTATCTGTGAGATTGTTGTACATACAACAGCAACAGCAGCAAGTACACGTGTGTAAGTGTGAATGTGAGTATGAGTGTGAGTGTGAGTGTGAGTACATACCGTATGTATGTACATGTGTGCGCCTCGGGGCAGGGTTTAATGCTGGGGTGTAACAAACAAAGCAAAGGAATAACCAAAAAAAAAAGAGATAGATGCTTCATGGCTCCATGTATGGTACTCCATGTCTCTCCATGGCCTACAGGCCATACACCCATCATCGGCATCGACATGCGATGAACACGAAACAAGTTGTACACAGATAATCATAAATAAACGAGACGCAAGCACCAAGAGACGACAACAACGACGACGACGACGACGACTACCACGACGATTGTCGAGTGGCAACAAAAAACCCAAAAAAAAAGAGAGAGAAAGAGTAGAGAAACGAGCAATACTCGCTACTCTAACGAGTATTTTGCTGCAAGTATTCACAATGCCTGCCCCATGCTGCAGCAGCAAGAGTCCCTGTCCCTGTCCCTGTCCCTGTGGCTGTGGCTGCTGCTGCTCATGGGGAAGCGAGTCAGCACGAGGACACGGATGAACACGAGCGCCAGGGCTCTAACGCCATGCCAAACCAAGCCAAGCCACGCCGAGGCAAGGCGATTCGAGCTGAAGCGAGTCGATTTGATTCGAATCGAGTCGAGTCGAGTCGATTTGAGTTGAGTTGAGTTGAGGCGAGTTGAGTCGTGCCACAACTACAGTCACAGCGAAGAGCCGCAGGCTGGGGGCATACAACATATAACATACAGGAGGCTGCAACACATCCCTGCAGACAATTGTAGCAACAACAACAACAACAACAACAGCAGCAGCTACACACACAGCGAAGCAGATAAAAAGATACTTTTGCCATGTTGCTGCTGTATCTACAGTTGTTGTTGCTGTTGTTGTTACTGCTGTTGTTGCTGTTGTTGCTGCTGTTGCTGCTGTTGCTGATGCTGCTGTTGTTGCTGCTATTGCTGATGCTGCTGTTGTTGCTGCTGTTGCAGCTTGAGTTGTTGCTGCTTCTGCTGTTGTTGCTGCTGTTACTGCTCCTGCTCTTGTTGTTGCTGTTGTTGCTGCTGCTGTTGCTGTTGTGGCTGCTGTTGCTGTTCTTGCTGTTGTAACATGCAAAAGACAGAGCCACAGTCATGGCTCTTGTTGTCTCGCTCGCACACTGCCAATTTGCGTTGGCAGCACAAAAACAAAACCAAACTCAACTCCAACAACTTTTTGTTGTGTGTGAGTGTAGGGGAGTGCGGGATGGGAAGGAGGGAACGTGTAGGCGTGTGTGTCTGTGGGCGTGGGCGTGGGCGGCTTGGGCGCAGTTGCAGCTTGCCTGCCATGTCATTGCTACTGCTGCTGCTGCTGCTGTTGCAACTGCCACAGACAACATTGCAGTAGCAGCACATCCTACTAGTATACACTCTTGCTGCTAATGTTGATGTTGCTACTTAAGATTCACAACGGTAGCAGCATACCCTACTAGTACCTACGCTTGCTGCATATAGGACTTGCGCTAATGTTGCTAATGTTGTTGGTGATGTTGCTGTTGCTGATATTCTTGATGTTGTTGTTGCTGTTGCTGTTCCTGCTGCTACTTATGCTCTGTTGCTGCTTGAATCCCGTTGACCTGTTTAATTAGACTATGCTCATAAAAAAAGAGTGTATAACAGCAGCAGCAGCAACAACAACAACAACAACAACACTAACAACACCAACAGCAACAACAGCAGCAACATCGGCAGAAGAAGAGCGCATAACAAGGTCTAAGCTTAAAAGAATGGCCAATTATAACAAGTTAAGATTTTTTTTAAGGGCCGCACATTAATTAAATTCAAGGCAAGCCCCCAAAAAAATAAATAGACACCCAGAAAAAAAAAAATACAAGAAAAAATAACGACAAAACTCATTTTCAACTCCCTTAATTTGCCCTTTTACGCGCCACTGTCTCTAGCGCTCTCTCACTCGCACTCACACACTCTCTCCAACTCTCTCTCTCGCTCTGTCTTGCTTGCTCCAGTTGCTGTTGTTGTTGTTGTTGCCTTTTAATTTCCACTGTGGTCGTTGCGTACAAGTAATAAATTTAATCATAAACCAAAATAAGCGCGTTTAACCACGCTATCTTTTTAATGCTGACCTCCCAAAAAAAATACCAAAAAAAAAAAATACAAAAAAAATACGGTAGCAGAATGCCACCCACAATATACACACAGAAACACACACATGCACATACACACATACACACATACATATATATACATACATACACACACACACATTCTTACATACATAGAAATCCTCTAGCTGCACTGGCGTTACGCTGTGAGCTTAAAAGGGGGAAACCTATAACATTTTGCATGGCATATCAATAGTTATACCCTAGAATAGCCATGCTCACACACACTCACGCACACATACACATAGAACACTTGCACACATAGATAAATCTACTAACACATATGTGCATTAGCATTGCCTGACCATGCCCCTATCTCTTTCCATATGTTTTCACTCTTTCAATCTCTTCTCTTTTTCTTTCGCTCCCTGTCTCTCTCTATCTTTCTCCCTCCCTCTCTCTCTCTCTTTCTTTCCATCTCTTCTTTCTCCCTCCCTCTTTCAATCTCTTCTCTCTCTTTCAATCTCTTCTCACTTTATATTCCTTTCTCTCTCTCTGTGTCTCTCTCTTTTTCTCTATCTCGTCTTCTCCCTCTCCCTCTCTCCTTCTGTGTCCATTCGAAAACGACTAAACAAAGTGTAACTGATGTTTTTGTGTGTTTTTGCCGCTTTCGCCATTGCCCCTAGTTCCAAACCCCCCAAACCCCCCTCTCACTCTCAACGAGTCGATGAAAAAAAAAAAAACAGTTAGGCAGCATCTCTGCCAGATTTCGTTGTTGCTAGTTCATTTTTATCGCGTTAAGTGAATATTGGACATGTGCAAAAAAGCCCCCCCTCCCCCTCAACAGTCTTACTCTGAACTACCAATGACCCAGCCCCCTGCCTCTTGCCTACGCCACTGGCTAGTTAGAGCTGCGTTTATTCCCTTGGCTCTATAACTGCTCGTGCTCTGGTTTTAGCTGATGTTGCTACTGTTCTTGATGTTGTTGTTGCTGCTGATGTTGTTGTTGCCGTTGTTGTTGTTGCTGCTGTTGTTGTTGCTTTTGTTGTTGCTGTTGTTGCTCCTGCTGATGTTGTTGTTGTTGTTGTTGCATTTGTTGTTGCTTTTGTTGTTGCTGTTGTTGTTGTTGCTCTTGTTTCTGGGTCTATGCGCTCTGCTCTGTTTCGGCCTGGTCATAAAACATTGGTATAGTACATAGGTTGTTACCTTTGGCAACTTTCTTCTTGGAGCAATGCATACTTACAAATGTATGCGTGTGTGAGTGTGTGTGAGTGTGTGAGAGTGTCAGTGTGTGTGTGTGAGAAAGAGTGTGCATGTGTTTGTGTATATGTATTTTTGTGGCTGTTTTTATTGCTTTTTTTTGTTACGTTTAAGTGTTTATCTTGGGCTCTTTCATTGAATTTTCTATATTTTGTTGTTGTTTTTACTGTTGTTGTTGTTGTTGTTGTTGCTGTTGTTGTTGTTGTTCGTTTTTCGCTATTTATTTTCGCTCGTCGTATCTAACAGTTGTTCGTGTTGTTGCTGCAACGCTGCTACATGCACAGGGCGTGGCTTATGGTCAATGCAAAAGAAGCCAAAACACATAAAAAAAATACAAACACACACACACACACATATACAACACTGTAATGCTGCATGTGTGTGTGTGTGTGCGTGTATCTATTGCTCATAGGGGAAGCAAGCGCAGCGCTTGAGAGCGAGCAAGATAGAGAGAGAGAGAGACAGGCAGAAAGAGAGATTGAGCATGAGAAAGAGCAAGCGAAAATGAGAGCAAGAGAGCAAGAGAGAGAGAGAGAGTGAGAGTGAGAGAGACAGAGTGAGAGAGAGAGAGAGAGCAAACGAGCGCAGGAAAAAGTTTTGCCTTGGCACTCAAACGCTCAGGGGGTTGCCAGAGTTGCCATTACCAACAACGACGACGACGACGACCGCAACGACGACGACGACGACGACGACGACGACGATGATGGAGACGACGATGTCGTTGTTCGCGCTGCCGCCATGCGAGCGTGCAAAGCGAGAGACAGAGACATATATATGCAAGGGCTTTGGGAGGGAAAGAGAGCGTCAGAGTGGGTAGGCTAGGAGGGTAGGGTGCTGCCAAAGAAAGAGAGAGAGAGAGAAACCGTCGCAAGGGTCGCAAAAACGAGCGCTCAGAAAGGAGGAGGAAAAAAAAGAAGGAAAACGAAAATAGAATAACAGAAAATAGAAAAATAGAGAGGAATAAGTGATTCCCGCTGCAGTTGCCGTTGCCTATGCCGATGTGTCCTTGTTTGTCCTTACACAGCCTGAACATATCATAATGAGACAACTAGCCGTCGCGTCACACCATAAGGACAACTCTACGCGATTTCCATCTGCCTCAATACAAAGTTAATCCCTGTACGTAATCAATGCATTTATACTTTGCGTAGTTCATTCATTTCCTATATCCCACGCCCTGGACGTCAATCTCTAATTAAATCCTTAATAAGGTCTGCACTAAATTGGAATTCTGCACCTTTTATTTAAGATAGATTGTTTCAATATCGTAGTACTCGAAAAGTGCTTAAATAAACCTTAAACTGTTCTCATTTTTCAGTTAGTTTTTAAACTTTTCTATGTACAACTAAGCAAATAATTTTTTAATAAATATTACAATTTCATTTTACATAATAAAAGTAGAAGACTTTAATAGATATTAGATATATTCTATAAATAATTAGAAAAATCGATTATACTCAAAGAAATGCGCATTCCATTCGACCTTAGACTTATTTATGTTTCTTAAAAATAAATAACAATGCTCTTTATTTAGTTCTGATATTAATTTGCTGCAGAATTTCACACAATTAAGATTTTAAAGAGCTTCGAATCTTAACTACACTTTTAACATTTATAGTATTTTCCTATTTAAGATACTACCATATGATAATGCATGTAGCTCACCCAAAGTTTATTGCAGTAAGACTCTATAAAAAAATTGCAGTTCTTTTATGTTCTTTTTTTTATATTATACATATATAATATAATATAATATCTAAATCATTCTTATAGCTAAAAATGTTTCCTACACTCAAACATGTTTTAAGTATACATACTTTACTTTAATCCATTGATCGATTGCTGCATACTATGCAGAAAAACAAGCAGATTTACTTGTGTATTATGAAATTTATGTAAAGCCTTTGATTACAGTTAATATATAATATATGACTAAACATAAAGCCATACCAAAGGTTTTAACATATTTTTAATACAATGGTTCTACGAAAGAGACGAGAGAAACAGACTAGACTAATAGACGACGAAATATTTTTCCATCCCACAAAAAATAAGCAAAGAAATAGACATACATGTATAATTATTTATATAAGGAATAATATTTTAATAAGGAATTTGCTATGTCAATGATAATAATAGTGTAGAAAATACATACGTATCTTATGGATGTATAGGCACTTCCAATAAGAGGTTATTATGTTATAATGATATTCAAAGTAAAGAGCATTTTTCTTAGATCTTAACTAGTTGCAAATTTCTTTAATATATTTTAATATTCACTCTAAAAATTTGAGATTTCTATGTAATATAATAAATGAATATAAGATCTTTTAAACAAATTTCTTTCTATTTTTCTAATATTATAAATAAATTAAATAAAGTTCTTTTAAACAAAATTCTTTAATACTTCAATTGGGCAAGTGTTTATTTTATAATTGCCTGTATTGCAATAAATTAATTCCCAAAAAATAAAGATTTCAGATATTCACAAATATATTTTTCAGTTATTGCTCGCTTTGATGGCTGTCATAAAGTGAAGGCTGTACAACAGCACCACAAGAAGCAGCAGCACCACCACCACCAACACCAATACCAACATCAGCAGCAGGAGAAGCACCACAAAGCTCTGCAGCTGAGTCCTGCGTTTAGTTTTAATGGACTGCCGAGTGGCGAGTGGCGAGTGACGAGAGGCGAGTGGAGAGCTGCGAAAGGCGAGTGGAGAGCGACGAGAGGCGAGTGGAGAGCTGCGAGTGTAGAGTGAACGCAAAGCGTCAATTGAGTACGCAAAGATTTTAATTTCACATGTTGACTGCTCGACTTTGTTTATTTTATGAACTTTATTAACGCTCTTCGCACGTTAGCGGCTTCACGCCGAGTAGCTAAAGCAGAAGCAGAAGCAGCAGCAGCAGCAGCTCTAACAGCTGTACAGGGGTAGAAGGGCGGTGAGGGGGCTGTGGATGAGCGTAGCTGGTGGTAGTGGAAGACCACGTCTAATATTAATAACAAGCTTGAACCTAATTCCTTATGATAAATGATATAAGTCAACAACCCTCGAGTTGCCCTCGCTGCCTCCCCAATTTTTGTTCGTCGTTTTTGCCGACTCAAGCTTTTGCCTAGGAGTGGGAGAGGGGGGCGGGAGAGAGAGGGAGAGAGAGAGAGAATTTCATTTACACGCGGCGGGATAATGTTCTGATGATGGCATGTTTTTTTGCATACAAAGTATGCAAAACGCAAAGAAGCGGAAAATATTTATGAAATTGCCGCAGAACGCGCCAAGCGAATGTCGTAAAAAGTTGGAAAATTAGATTTTTTCTGTGTTATACACCAAAGCATCTTTCTCCACCCTCTGTCTCTATCTCTATCTCACTCTCTCCATCTCTTTTTCTTTTTCCTTTCCACCCTCGAAAAGCGGCGGGCAGATAACAATGCGAGACGAAAGTACGTGAACGAGATCTGGGCAGACGAACATAGATATATACATATATATTTATACTACGTTAAATATTTGCCAACACTCAACTCAAGCATAACAACTCAACTTGAGCAGTGGATTTATGTATACTTCAATCCCCTCTGCTTTGGCCTCCCTCATCCTTGAGGAGCTCACTCCCCAGGCTGCTGAGGCACAGTCATCATGCTCAATTTTAAGGACTGTGGTGTGTGTATGGGTGTGTGGAGTTTATTGGTTGGCAGTGTAGTCATCTACTTGAACTTGCAGCCAGTTTAATGTACTTATAATTTTCAACATGCTAATTTGTTAGCTTTGATGGCCGCCACAACGAGGCGCGAGTATCCTTAAAAGCAACTCTGGAAAAAAAATCGTATCTTTCCATCTGCAGCACCAACTGTGACAGTGAGAGAGAAAGATTGTCAGCAAGAGCGAGAGGAATAGAGGCTATCAGCTCTGTTGCTACTTTTTATAATCGGATTAACTGCGGTGGGTAGCCCAAACAGCATTTCTACGATTTATGTAGCATCATAAATCGCGCCCGGCTAGCCTTTTTGGTCGCTACATCAAAATACTCCATATATACACACACATATACGGTTTAAATAATGCTATTTTCATGTTGGGTCTGCGACAAGAATTGCACCTGTACAGGTGTTAAGCAGTTGCCACCATATGTAAACCTTGAGTGAGGATTACTTAGACGCTTGTACTAGAGGCTGTAGTTGCTTTTGGTTTGTTAACTGCAGAAACATGAATGTTATTAGTTTAAATTCCATATAGACAATGATTAGAGTGTTTACATTTAAAAATATATGCAAATCAGACTAGATTTTACCAAGTTTAGGGCGCGATCGAAGGAACAGATGATGACATGGAGATGACATATTGACCTCGTTATCTGTGTTTTATTACACGAAGAGATCGATTGTTTATGCGATGATACTTTCGATATCGGAAAAACATAAATATTTAAATTAAATCTGAATATTTTCATTTCCTAATAGCAAAATGTTATAAAAGATGTAAACTTCAGCGCATTTGCTGATTTAATTTAAAATTTATATATAAAATGTATTAACAAAAAGGAGAAATTTATTTCTATGAAATATTTTTCTAGTAGAATGCAATTGTTAATAAAAAAAATTTTAAATTTTCAATTGAAAACTAAATCGAAAATGCAAATCTGTTAAAAATGTTCTTACATTGTATAATATTATTTGTTTTGAAATAAATATTGAATTGTAATTAATTCGCAATGTTTTTTAATTTTCTTGCAAATAAATGTATGGTGAAAACATAATTAATAAGTTACCAATAAGATAAAAAGTTATCGATAGTAATATAAAGAGTTATATTTCTTTTCAATTACTATTCTTTTTATTATTAGAAAATAACTATTAAAAAATATAAGTATTACACTATAAAACTAAATCAAAACCTAATTTAAAGAACAAATATAATCAAAATGCATTGACATAATTAATTGTTTGCATTGGAACGACTTGTAACTTTGCGCAGATAACTTGACTTGGTTGTTGTTGTTTTACTACATGACAAGCTTGTACGTTTGATCGATTGACTAAAATAAATCGATTATTGAATTTACATGTAGCGTTTTTTCACTAATCGCAGAAAAAAATGAGCATAAATTAATGTCTAAAGATCAAGTAGAGATTTTCAATCAGTGAGTGATATATCCTATGCTCGTGTAAACTCTGTAAAATGATTTAAAGTCGAGCTCGACTGCTGTTAAAATCGTTTGTATATAATTTTTTCTGTTTTTTGTTGTTGTTGTTTGTGTGTGTATTTATGTAATTATACATTTAAGGCTTAAGGCACAAGTGCATGGAGTGCTCTTAAATTACATGTAGTGGTATGAAAGTGTTGGCATCAAATAGAAAATACTATACGTGCGTGTGTGAGTGTGAGTGTGTATTAACTAGAAGAGACACAGCGATATCTTTGAAAATATGCCAAACATGCCATAGGCACATAAGACCGTTCACATTACGCATTATGAGTATTTCAATTGTTGTTGTTGTTGCAATTGTTGTTGTTGCTGTTGTTCTTCTGTTTAGTTGTATAAACAAACCTTTTGTCGCCTCGCATATTTGTTTTCACTTATCGTATTACTTAAGCGCACACACTGCGCCGGTCATTACGCGTTCGCCTCCGACTGGCCATATGTGCGTGCGCTCGACTGTAGGCTGTTGGCTGTAGGCTGTAGGCCCAGGGATGCACACACACACACGTAGATATAGACAGTGAGACATAGGTGTAGTCTCTATGGTCTATGGCTAAGCAGTCAGAGGAGGAGAGGGAGAGAAGGAGAGCGAGAGAGGAATAGAGCAGTGGCATCTGCATCTGTCGATTATGCCGTTACTACAGCTCTATCTTTCTTTTTCTTACCTTCTATCTGCCACTCTATGTCTCTCTCTCTCTCTTTCCCTCTCACTCTCTCTTGTCCCCCTCTCTCTTCCTCTCCCTTTCTCTTCTCTCTGTCTTTGTGTACCTCTGCCTCTGTGTTGTTTTTGCATCCCATACCCTTCAGCAGTGGCTGTGTCTTTGTGTCTTGCAGTAGGATTCCTGGAGGTCGGCTGCTCATTGTCTATATATCTATCTTTCTATCTCTCTCCTTCTCTCCCTCTCCCTTACTCTCTTTGTCGCGCAATGCTTACGCTTATGCTTACTTATGCTGCCTCCGCCTGTGGCAACGACATTTGCACTCGCACTCACCTATTTAACGTGTTTTCATAATTGATTGCTAAACTGTTTTGTTTAGACCTCTCTGCATATATATTTTTATGCAAATAATTACCGACGAGCACATAATGGACTGCTGCTGCTGCTGCTGCTCTTGCTGCTGCTTTTGCTGCTGCTGCCGGTGGTTGCTGTCTTGTGGTATTGGTGGTTGGCGCTTTGGCTGCTTTTGTTGTTGTTGTTGTTTTTTTGTTTTGGGCCTGGGCGCATGCCGGGGCCTTTTAGCCTTTTTCTGGCTGCCACTTTCTGTTTTGCCAGCTCATTTTGTTTGCGCACTTTTTATGCTATTGGTATTGGTATTGTTGGTGTTGGTGTTGGTTTTAGCTTTGGTTTTGTCATTAAAATATTTTTGGTTTTGTTCAGATTTTTGGCTCTCTCTCTGTGTGTGTGTGTGTGTGTGTGTGTGTGTATGCAGCATGCCAACATTATAGAGACTCAGACTGCGACACAGACTCAGTTTCAGACTCATATATGCTCACTTGGAATTACATATTCAGTTGCTATACCCTACAGCTAAGTCCATAGAATAGGGCATAATTAGTTGTATTAAGGCTTAACTAATTTTATTATATGAATATACGTTAATGAATATACGATTCTACATCGTTTAAGCACTTTCTAACATTTATTGAGTGTACGAAGGCCGCGATCTTCAAAGTTCTAAGAGCTACAAACTCGAAATTTGGTACAAAGGTGTGAATATAGTATACACAGATCAGTAATATTTAAAATTCTAGATAACTTTACTGCAACATGCATAAATCGTTAGTTATACCCCTTAATTGGCATATTTTAAGACACAACTTGTTTTAATTACAGCATACATATATTACTTAAGTCATATAAGTTTCTCTTGTTAGTTGTAGGGTATTTAGCAGTCGGTGGATCCTATATGTTCTCATTTATAGCCAGTTGAACTTTTTGGCTCTATTCAACACACAAAAATGGCTCAGTTGGCCCTGCACTGAGTTTTTGTTAACTGATTAACAATAAGAGCGCTGCTTATATTATGCTAACTGCACAACGGAATCAAGCAGCTAAGGGATATATATATATATATATATATATATAGTATATAAATATGTATATATGTATATAGTATATGTGTGCTCATATGCATATTCATGTTTATATTAAAAAAGTTTCTAACAATAAGCTATTCTATATGCTCTTTACATATTATGCAGCTCTTCATAAGTCTGCAAATGAATGTATGAATGCACGAATGAATGAATGAATGAACGAATAAATGAATGAGCGCCTGAATAAGTTGAAAGTCGCTTACTTGTTTTCTCGACTGTGAGGGGTTTTTCGGCTTCAAAATAATTTAATTGGCATTGTCTCTTTGCTAATCTAACTCATTAACAAATCTCTGGCAAAACACAAACTCTGAACCGGAACTGGCGGAAAAGTCGGTGGAAAAAACTGCATTTCCCAGCGCATCGTAACAGGTCGCGCTAAGATTTAACAGAATCCGCTTAGACTGATTAAAAAGTTGCAAATTTAAGGTATTTACTGCTTACATGGCAAACATAATCCGATTTTACTGCTACGGAATATATATATACATATAGATAGAAAGAGAGAAAGAGATTTAGGGGCTGGTCCATATGCATCCCTTAAGCGTGAGCATTTTTCAGCTCATTGTGAGGGCCTATACTATACGAATGACCAAATGGCAAATGGAAAATTTGAATTGACACCTAGGAAAACTGGGAAAAGAGACATCCATCTCATATCCATCCTATATAAGCATTGCAATTATGAACTGAATGCAAACAAACAACAAACAAATACAACAATAGAACGCTTCAATGACAAGGTTTTCCGACAAGAGAGCTAAAGAGTGTATGGGAGAGAGCAAACTGAATAGGCGGATAATGTATGAAAATTGTGAAAATTGCTGAAAATTACTGAAAATGTTGAAAACCGTAAAATGAACAATTTAACATTCAGAATAGAGCAAAAAGTGTGAGATTCCTTTCTTTTACTGATTCTAATTTAGCTGTCTCAATTGCCGTGAAGATTGAATATGATCCCACAGATGAAACCATATACCATGATAGTCTACTTACTGATTAACTATTAGAATAGGTTGTTCCTTTAGAGAAATGTATATTCCACATAGTAAACATTATTTTAAGAAGATTCAGTATATGATATTAAAGATATACCTACGTAATTTGATTAATATTCATTAAAATCTTTTGAATTTTTCTTTTGCAATTTTCAGCTTAAAATTTCATTATAAAATTAGACTGTTTACATAAACTTTGAATTATAATTCCCAGGGTCTTTTGCACCAAGGGAAACCCTATATTATACTGTTAGATCATTGAACAGTGAACTTAAATATATTTTAGGTAATACGTATAGTAATATATTGTATCGTATACCTATATTTATTTGATGGTTCCATTTCATGTACAGCTGGATGTTAAACTGCCTTAGCAGTTGTTTAACAGCTGTAGAAATGCGAGAGTTCAGAGTGGTAGACTACTAAACATATAGTATATATATTATATAGTTTATATTGGTCTGTTTATATTGATGTCTGAGAGCTTGATGAATATAATTAAAGTGTTCGCTTTTTAATTGTAAGCTGTCGGCATGGTTCGTATACATAAGGTATTATATTGCTATAGCTTTTAGAATGCTTTTCGTATCATTTGTTATATGGTCTCTTTGTTAGTGTTGCCTTTTTTTATTTTCTGAATTGGTGTTTGGCTGGCGCGAAAAGGACAATCGGACTGTGCTCTTTATCCTTCCTGTCGGCTGCACTGGCAACATGTGTCGCTGTTATTGTTGAATTATATGCCTAATAGGATTAAAGTATTTCCCAGTCGTTCATTCGTTTTTTTTTTGCCCTGTTTTATCGACGTCGTCGTCGTCGTCGTCGTCGTCGTCGTCGTCGTTGTCTGTCAATGCCGGAATTTGGTTCGACTCACGGTTCGATGTTTCCTCTTTTTTGCTCTTTTTTCGATTCTCTATGCTGCTTTTGTTTTTGTGTTTGCTGATATATATTCTCTCTTTGCTTTTATTTTGCAGAATGGCATGCATTGGAGTATCGGGATGCAGAGATTTACTGTGTGTTTGTGTGTGTGTGTGTGTGTGTGTGTGTGGAGTCGTCGGCGTCGGCGTCGTCATCAATCCATTCGCTGCAGCCTCCTTTAATCTAATTAGTGCGGAAAAATTGAACAGCGCTGTAAACTTGTATGAACAATGCGAACACACACACACACACACACCGAGACACACAATACATACACACAACACACACAAACAGGGTGTACCCTGCGGCAGGAGTATCCTGGAGCAGGAGCAGCCCGCAACGACGTGTCAAAGGCAATGCCAATCGCATTTCCCTTCTATGAACTAAGAGCGTATGAGTTTTGCTGTACGCCAAACGATAACAGATTCAATTTTCATTCAGACAGGATGCTCTCCGTGTGTGTGTGTGTGTGTGTGTGTGTGTGTGTGTGACAATGTGTGTGTGCAGGATGTGCATAGGCGTCAATGTTGTTGTTCGAACTTGTCAACGTTCCACACATGCTCCAGGTGCCACACAACACACGACAAAACTTGGCATGGGTTTTTCTTTTTGTTTTTTTTTTTTTTGGGTAAGTGCAATAATTACCCTGATCTCTGTCTATCTATCTCTCTCTCTCTCTCTGTACAGAGTATGAGTACCAGGCCATCTTTGAGCTACACTCACACGCATAAGTATACGCTCACATTTGTATATATTATATGACATTCGTTATAGCTGCTTATATAATATATATATATATACATTTCTTCGGCTGCATTAAATTATATACAAATTGGCCTGGGCGTAGCAATGACAACCCCATATCAAAACGCCTCAACCCTCAAAACCTCGTACCTCGTACCTCGTACCGTCTACCCTCACAGTTCTAGGCTCTAATTTTGATGCACGCTATGTGCCCGCAGTATTGGCCGTGCCCTTACCCGCACCCCGGGGCGCGGCTGTAAATGGGTACGAATGAGTGTTTGGGTGTTTGAATGTTTGAGTGTATAAATGAATGCGTAACGCAAGCTCACAAATGATCGAACGGGTGCAAGACAAATATCATTAGGTCGTTGGGTAGACAGGCAGGGAGGATGGGAGACAGGGAGAGCGATTGAGTGAGACAGCTAGGGAAGAAGAGGGAGAAAGAAAAAATGGAAGAGGGGGAGATAGATAAACATAAAACTTCTATGACAATGACAATTTGGAAACTGCCAATAAAATAATGGCCGACAATAATGAGAAAGAACCGGAACTGGAAACAGGGTTGTCACCTAATGGTCTATGTGTCGTATAATGCCAAAATATCGCGCCATATTTTTAACTATTTATATGTGTACATACATATGTACATACATTTGTGTATGTGTTGCATATATGATGTCTGAATGTTGTTTACTTTGGTGGGGATGACCTAGGTTTTTTGTAGGGTTCGTTTGCAGCCCTGTACGGTTCCTCGACAGGGTCTTGTGTTTATGTGCTCTGTATTTAATTAGTCTTTGTGCATAAAATAATTATCACGAGGTGCAGAAATTCTTTCTTATGTTTTGTGCGTCGGTTCTGCACTTGACACATCGATAACTCGCAATCGATACTTTCTAAGTCGACCATAACTCCAGCGAAAACTAACATCGAAATGCTGTTAGTTGGTTGTTGCCGCAGGTGCTGATGCGCCCTCTATGGCGCACTCACTTGCACTCATAGTCCTATTCATACTCGCACTCATACACACTCGCTTTGACTCTCAGTCGCCCTTTTTGGGCTCTAGGTTGCTGTGTCGGCTGTGTTCCTTGTCTGTTCAATTTCTGTCTGCGGCTGCGGCCTAAAAGGACAGTTGGCCTGTCGAAAACGTCTTGCCAGTCGACAGACAACAACAACAACAACAACCTCTACTGGTACAGTGAGATCTACAAATACAAGAACAGGAACTTTAACAAGTTCACGCCCGTAGAGCTTGGCGCAAGTTGCGTGCCGTAAATTTGAGTTTTTGCCGCTCTAAGTGGTAGGCAGGGAGCGTGTTTAGCGTCTACGACTACAGTACTGCCGCAACATGGTTGCCCTCCTGCGAACAGGTGCGAAGCATGCGAATACTTACTGCCAGCAGTGTGAGGTACTCGAGCAGCAGAAGCCAAGTACTTGGTGTTGAAACAGAAGCAATTATATTGTTTGATTTATTTCATCATTGCGTGCTCTGTACAATAACTAAGTGTGTGTGCGAGTGTGTGTGTGTGTGTGTGTGAGTGTGAGTGTGTATGTGTGTGGGTGCGTGACTTTATGTTTTCGTTGTGTAATTGCAAGTTTGGCGAGCTTTCAATCGACAGCAGCGATGCGATGCGATGCGATGCCAGATAAAGTGTGGCATAGACACTCAAATTACAGGGAAGCACCGTCTTCAATCTTGCAATAAAATTGTCTTTATGCCACGCCCCCTCTATGGCATAAGTATAGCCCAAGTGTCTGACAAAGTGCTACACAAACAGCTGTATGTGTATGTCAAACTGTAAATATATACATATGTACATATATGGAGTATAGAGATATATCTATATATCGTAATCATAAATACGTACATAAGTACGCGTACATTAGCATGCGTAGACAAGAATTTACGAGTTTTGGCTTTTATTGCGCTACCCTATGCCAATACATAGCTCTTCCTATACTGTATGTAACAGTTATCACTACATATACATACATGTACATATATTTATTTAGTAGGTATATTTATAATGTGCACTAGGCGACGCTGCTTTGTTATTACAACGCAAATACACGAAATGCGAATAAATTGTCGATGTTATCTCTACGCGTGTTTTGGGGCTGTACGACCAACGAGCATTTACAGTTATATTTACGGTTATACCAACTGTATAACGCTGTGGTGTTTAATCTCTCTTAGATGAGTATAAGTTGTACAAAAATGCCAATGATTTAAGCTACAGTAACAGTAACAGTAAGAGTAACAGATACAGCAAGAGCAACAGTAACAGTAACAGCAACATTATCAGCAACAGTAACAGCAACAGTAACAGTAACAGTAACATTAACAGCAACAGTAGCAGCAACATTAACAGCAGCAGCAACATTAACAGCAACAGTAGAAGCAACAGTAGCAGCAACAGTAACAGCAACAGTAACAGTAACAGCAACATTAACAGCAACAGTAACATCAACAGCAACATTAACAGCAACAGTAGCAGCAACAATAGCAGCAACAGTAACAGTAACAGCAACATTAACAGCAACAGTAACATCAACAGCAACATTAACAGCAACAGTAACAGTAGCAGCAACAATAGCAGCAACAGTAACAGCAACATTAACAGCAGCAGCAACATTAACAGCAACAGCAACATCAACAGTAACAGTATCAGTAACAGTAACATCAACAGTAACAGTACCAGTAACAGTAACATCAACATTAACAGCAACATTAACAGCAACAGCAGCAGCAACAGTAACAGTAACAGCAACATTAACAGCAACAGTAGCAGCAACAGTAACAGCAACATTAACAGCAGCGGCAACATTAACAGCAACAGTAACTGTAACAGCAACAGTAACAGCAACAGTAACTGTAACAGCAACAGTAACATCAACAGTAACAGTACCAGTAACAGTAACATCAACATTAACAGCAACATTAACAGCAACAGCAGCAG
>JBANCZ010001588.1:0-20499 GCA_037040025.1 Sphaerogastrella javana | reverse complement strand
CATGTATACATACACACGCACAAACACACACATGTACGCTTCTGCTGTTTGTATTAGAGCACAGAAATGCAAGGCCATGCCATGTACTTGTTTACCCTAAGAATTCGTATTCGTATTCTCGCCTCGGTTCCTGTTCTATGCTTCTATCCCTTGTTCCTGTTGTTTTTGTGTACCTGCCCTGGGAATATTTACCGGCTATGTTTTTCCTTCTTTTCATTTGTCTTTCGTTCCATGGGTTTTTTTGTTTTATGTTGCCTGGTTTTCTTGTCGTTTGTTTTTTTTTTCTCTGGCTCCTTGAACTTCTCTCTGTGACTAACCCACCCTTGTTTATCACATTCTCACATTCTTCTTCAGTTACGCTCATCTGCTCGCTCCTCTGTTTTTTTGTTTTTTTTTCTGTTTTTCATCGCTTTTTTGGCCAAGTGTTGCCAAATGTTTGGCAGCATTTCCTATTGTCTGCTCTGGGGCGTTCGTAAACGTCTTATACCCTTTGAGACACAGTGTCGCCGGGTATTATAAGTTACAGTTTATATTTATGATAATATTTATGATAATATATGCTACCGATTTAATTAATTAATTCTTTAATAATGATTTTTAATAAAATATTACCAAATGATTTTGACGGTGTATAGTAGAGTAATACCTTGGAGTACTCTCACGAATTGCTATCTGATTCAACTTTAAAAACTTATTACATATGTATTTATTTAATATATGCACATTTATAGGAGCTTTGCTTATACCACTTTGAAATCTCCTAATTTGGCTAATAGGCTGTTTCTTAGATTAATATTCTTCTTCATATTGCTGCTCATTTTCCAGGATATTTCTCTGCCATGTTTGGTTTTTTAATGACCTTTTCATTTATATTTAACACGTGTCAAAAAAAAACTTGGATAAAACTGTCGTGCAGCAAAAGTTTTTAAGAAACAAAACACAAAGTGTAAAGCAGAAAAACTTGAAGGGTTTTCGGTAGCAAGTGCTGAGTGAATTTAATACCCAACATTCTCCAGTTGCAATTGGAGTTGCAGTTGAAGTTTTAGACAGTCAGAGCGTCGCCTGGCAATGCCTTGAATGGCGTACCATTATGGTATGGTATGGTCTGGTATGGTATGTCCCTGGGCTGCGACCCGAACAGCCTGCCTACAGCCTACTTGTCATTAGCAACGTGCCACACTGCGTATATTCCTGCATCTCTCTCTCTCTGTCTCTCTCTTTCCTTTTCTGACTCTGTCTCCATGTCTGCAGCAGCTTGTGTTTTAGCCTCACCCTTGTCGCTACATGGCACTGTTGGCATTGTTGGCTTCTTACAGCTGTTGTTGCTGCAAAAAGTTAATGCAAAATGCATTACGCGGCTGCTTGAACCTAGGATGTGACCCAGCCGGAGGGCCTGTAATGTGACACGCCTAGCAGGCTGCCGGGTCGCAGTCCCTGGTACGGCTTGACAAGGCTTTGCACCCATAAGTGGCAGCAATTCGCATAAATCTAAATGCCTAATTCCTAATGTTAATTCAGTTCTTTTTTTTTATAAATAACGCCTGACTCTGTAATTGAATAGCAGCTTAGCCAATTTGATTTACTTCAAAGGCCAAGATGTCTGCGCACCTTCTAATTCATATGGTGTCACTCAACAGACATTAACCTATTAGATACGAGCAGAAGAACTGAGGTAGAAGCATACTACTACTAGTAGAAGTTCTAGTACAAGTTGTGCCACTAATGAGTACATTTACTACATTATGCGTAAACATAATCAGACAAAGTGTGAAGTTTGTAGCACGCAAATTACTAACAACATAGTAAGGGGCTAAGCAGCATTATGTCAGCCATAAAGCAACAGCTTTTTATGACTCCCTAGTTAATGAAGACCACATTATTAGCCAACGCCTCACATGAAGTGTGTGCATTTCTTATTCTCATGTTTCAGTTGTCTATAATAGAGATCTAGTAGCTCTTTCTAAAGATAGTTCGTAGAAATGTGCTTGAAAGATTGTTTCAATTTAATGGGTATTGTGCAGAGTTCGTCTTTCTTTGGTAGATTAAAAGTTTTTCCAATGTAGCAAAGGCCTTTAGACTATCTAAAATGAATATAACTGTAGGAGGTTAAAAATTGATTTCCATAAAACATTTTCACTTTTACGCTCATTTATTAAATCTGTTCGAAAACTGTTTTTAACTGTTTTGTCTGGCTGACACAGATGTTGCTTTGCTGTATCTCTATTTTTCGGTTAGATATATCTTAGTTAAGATGTCATGTCGTAAATCGTGCTCAGCTTTTCAACCCGTACAATTATAAAGACTTTATAGCCGTTTCATCTTGAATTCTCCATACTTTATGTATCTGAGGTTCGTTTAAGGTTCGAAGGCTTGTTAAATGTTTAGCTACCTACCTATGCCAGCCCTGTATGTGCTTATGTAAGAAATTAAACAAAAAATAAGCCACAGTCATGTTCCCAAGATCAGCTTTAGCTAGCTTTTCCTCTCTCTCTCTCTCTTCCTGGGTCTTGCTACATACAACATAGTTCAAGGCTGTCAGTTGTGCTTTACACAGAAAGAGAAAGAGAGAGAGATAGACAGAGAGAGGCAAATGTATCTACATACTATGGAAGTTCCTAGGGTTTAGCCGACAACGCGCGCGTACTCTTGTAATGCGAACACAAGCCTAGATAACACATAAAGATATAGCCAGATAGATCTAAGAGCTACAGCTACAGATACATTTTTAAGTATTGGTTCGTGTGTACGGCGACACAGCGGGACAGCTCTTGCCTTCAATCCGAAATCTTGAGACTCGCTCGCACTCTCGGGGGGCACTTGGTGCGCAAAGTCTTCTACGAAATGCTAAACCCGTTTTGGGTCTCAGCACATTTTGTCGAGTGTACTTCAATTCAACTACTCAAATGCTAACTCAATTGCTCGGGCCCTAGAGCCAACTACTGCCAACTGCTGCCCATTTGCATAGCCCAGCAACAAGCACAGACACTTAGGTTCAATTGAAGCCAACAATACAAAGGCGCTCTTTATAGAGTATATGTATATAGAGATACATACACCCACTCGCGTGGGGAGTAGAGTTAATGGGCTTCGTGATCTGGAGCTGGAAGACTTAATATACATGCGTGGAGCTTGGTTGCCTTTAAACAAGGCCTAAGCCGGATATCGCGCCCATAATTCAAACACGCACTAGAACTCACACATACATGCGTTCTCATTTTTATTTACACACACACTCACACTCTCACACGCACGTACATTCGGATCTCACTTCCTTTTTATAATATACATATATCGCTGATGTTTTCAAGTTCAAATCAAACATTTGCCATAATCTTTAAGTGTCAGCTGCATCAGTTTTTAGTTTCCATAAAAAAGGCGCTACTCAAATACACATGCTAAAAATAAAACAAACAAATACACACACACTCACAGCCATTAAAAGGTGCAAAGCAAATGAGCAGTAAACCAAAAAAAAAAAAAAAAAAGAGCAGGGAGCAGCATCCATCCCCATCGACAAATATATGTAAAAGGAAATGCCTACAAATGTCGCGCATTAGCACAACAGGACTTTTGTCGATGGCAAGATCATTGGCATATGGAATATGTCAATACTCTTATAATAAATTAGGTAATATTTTTGGTTCAATATTCTAAAAACCCTGCGGCTTCTCTAAGCTCTACGTTTTTCAATAAACGTTTATGAAATTATGACAATTTCAAATCGTTCCTTGATACTTCCTGTCTATTGACTTTATAGTTTGATCTTGGTAACAAACAGCAGCTCCAACTGTGCTTACAACTGATTCTTCGATATATAGACATTTTATGGACACGTTGGTACAATAGGTTAAAAGATTACCGTAGCTGTAAATTTTGCTTTTTTGGGCATTTTCGTTTTAAATTTAGACACAGAAGAACCCAATAAAATTGTTAGCTGCTGCAGTTTATTTTTAACCCCCATGGCAAACACTTCCGCAGAGGGTGCCCGAGGAAACAGTGATAGAGAGAGAGAGAGAGAAAGAGAGAGAGCAAAAGGGAGGGAGCGAGAGAGACAGAAAGAGAGAGAGAAAATGAAAAATTTGGAAATGAGAATGGGAGGATGTTGCTCTTAATGATATCAGTTGCGCTTGATCGTGTAGCGTTTTTCTTCTCTCCAGCTCCCTCTCCGTCTCCCTCTCACCGATTCCCCCTCTCCATACTCTGGCCCGTAGCTGATGGAATGTTAAGTGAACTTATCCCGCGGGTACTCGCTGAAAAACGCATGTCACTTAAATTTATTGGCCGCAACTACAACAACACTTGGGAAAACAACAACAGAACCAAAAGTCACAATTTTCCAACAGAGTCTGTCTGCCGCTTGGTATTTTCAGTGTGAAATGCATTTTTCATTCAATTTTCAGTACGCTGGATTTTTATGTGCGCCTCGGGGCTGTAAAATCGATTGATAGACGGGACAAACTCAGACTCATGATTGAAATTGTACAGAACAGAACGGAGGAGAGAGCAGATAGTAGGGAGCAGAGAGCAGAAACATAGGAGCGTACGAGTGTGGCATTGTGGGAGTGTGGGAGCATAGGAGCGTGGGCGCTTGCTGCACACATATGGGCAATGGAGCATGGGTAGAGAGGGGGTCTGTAGTCTGGTCTGGTGTGGAGGTTGGGTTTTACGGTTGGAGCCTGTTGCAAGCTGCTTAAATGTTTAGCAGCAAATTTAACTGTTCGACTTTAATTAGTTAACATGGCTATAAAATCATGATACCGCTATATCAGAAAAAATAATACGAAAAAGAAAAAACTATTCTGAAAAAAAATATTCAGGCGGAAGTCTTACGCTTACAATCATCTACTTAAACCCTGACTTGATGTATATTAATTAGAGCAAAAGTTGGAGAAAAGCAGACAAAAAAATAACAAGAATAATAAAACCGCTAATTGCTGTCACGACAAGCGTCAGGGGTCAATTAATTTAAATAAAAAGGCAAATTGGTCAGCTCATAAAAAGAAACAACAAGAAAATAAAATGAAGCGAGAAATTACAGAAGAACTTAATTAATAGTGTGGGAGGTCGGACATTGCCAATTGCTTAATAAGTAGGTTTACTGCTTGTCCCAAACGAAATAAGAAGATGAGTAAATGTAAATTGTGATGGATATAGCATATACCATGCATATGGCTTTATGTTTCCTACGTGTTCGTAATAAAGTGTCAAGTAAAATATACTATATACCTACATATATTGTATATCGAATTTCATATCGAAAGATCAAAGCGCACTGGAAGTAATTAAATAAATATTTCTCAATACATGCTATGCAATAGGTTATGTCTAGCATGCCATTAATTTATGAAATATCTTTCATTTGTAATAAATTTTTATAATTTATTTACACATAAAAGTGATGCTGTTCAATTCATTTTATTACAAAAGTTTTTTAATTACACAATATGTTGTATATAATAATTAGGACAAACATAACTTTGGTAGTTGGGAAAATATATATATATTATTTTCTACTTCAATGATATTTAGTATAACATAGTGCAAAGTTTTAAGGTTTCTGACGTGGGTAGCTACGCCTAGAAAGAGACGTGTCGTGCGCTATCTGCCATCAATAATAAGTATTGTGTGTTAGTTATAAATGCGAGTCGCATAAGTCATCTGATTAGCTTGGGTCTGGCCATAAGTTGTGAACCCTTTGTAGGGTTGCCAAACCCTGCTGCCGTTGATTTGGGAGACATATCAAAAAGCAAAAAGCAAAAGCAAAAAGAATGAAGTATAAACCGCAGCCGCATCGACCTTTTATGGGTTTTATAGGCAGCAAATCACGTGACTTGCCCATTTTTGGGCAGAGTGCGTGGGTGTGCCACAGGCCATTCATACGCCCGATTGTAACAGACAGAAAAGGAGAGCGAGCGACAGAGAGAGAGAGGCATAGTAGTAGCAGTAAATCAGTTTTAATAGCTCAGCTGTAAAAGTCAATCGGCAGTTTTTGGCAAACTGCACGTCGGAACGCTGCCCATGCGTTGTTGTCATTGTTGATATTGAGCGTAAGACTCCGGCGCGTCTGAGTGGATTCGCCCGGGGCATAGTTTTTGGGTTTTTAGCAACGGATTTAATGAGATTTGAAACGAGGCAAAAGACTTACTGGCATGGCAACTATATTGCATTTCGTGCGATGAGTATATCAAATATAACAAAGGGCACAATGACTAAGCCAAAAGATATGACATCCAACGAAAGACAAAGAGAAATGATAACAACTAGTAAAAGAAACTATTGTACATGATTTTTCAGTGAATTTATGTCTAAATGTAATTTCGAATTCAAATCTTTCTTTAAGTTCAATTGTTTTTACATTACCATCACATGATTATTTCTTATTTCATTTATATACTTTTTTGTTTAAATTTGAATAGAAAATGATAATTTGATGAAAGGGTTCCTGTTAGTATCGTATACTTCACTGTTAAAGCTATCTATTCGTATTTAAGCATTCTCTGTTACTGTTAACGTTGTCAACTTTTTTGTGTTGCTGGCAACATGTCTGACGCTTTACAAGCAACATTTGCTGCGTCTTGTTGATTGCTTTTGCCTTGCTCTTACACTAGCACACATACTCTCACTCTTCGTTCTCTTCCCTTTTCCTTTTCTTTCTCTGACTGTGTCTCTCTTTCTGTGTGTGTGTGTGTGTGTGTGTGAATGTTTCCCTTGCGCTCTTTGCTGCTGCTGCTGCTGCTGCTGTTACATTGCATAAATTTGTCGTGCTTCTGTTGCTGTTATGGTATATATTGTTGTTTTTGCTTTTTTCTGCCGCTTCTGCTGCTGCCGCTTCTGCTGCTGTTGCTGCTGTGGTGGCTTTTCACAATTTATGCCCCCAAAACGTCGCCTGCCTTTTGTTGGCATGCGAAAATTTGCTAAAATAGCAGCCAGAGCTGCCGCATAAAAAGTTTTTGCCGCCATCGCTGCTGCTGCTGTTGCCATTTCTGTTGCTGTTGCTGTTGCCCATAAAGCACATGTGACTACATTACATATACTTAAACACACACGTACGCACACTTATACACATACATATGTGTGTGTGTGTGTGTGTGGTCCATGTTGCCTGCTATTTATATTTAAAGCACAGAGCTTGTGCTACAAATTTTTGGCTCTGGCATAGCTTTAATCTGAGCCTTGAGCCAAAAGCTAGTATGAGCTCATAAATCATCGACTATTCAAGTTGAGCACCCAAAGTGATAAGCGCAGCTCTTCAGGTAGCAACACCACGTAAATCTGGGCCTGAGCCGCATCATTTATATCTAGTCCGTGGCACTGACTCGACTCGAACTGTATCCAAATTTATCTCAGCTTGGCTTGTTGCGGTGTTTTTTGTTGTTGTTGTTGTTGTTGTTGTAGATGCTGCAGTTGCCATTTTGATAAGCCTTAAACATTGATAAATTAACTGCAACGTCAGTTTGAAAACTTTTCAGACCCCGAACTTATATTTAGAAAAGTTTTATTTAATTTTTTTTTCTCTTTTTTTTGGTTACCCTTGAGCACTTTCTGTGCTCATTAGTTAGAATTAAATACAGCTTACAGTTGACTTAATTAAGCTGGATAAATGCGTGCATGGAGTTTATTTAGCATACATCTTTTTAAAACTAATTACATTTTATAATTTCTTATATAATAACTACTCCGGCTTTTTTTTGTCATATTTTTTTTAATATTTTAAATGAAACTACTTTTTTTCCTTTGTTTCATTATAACTCATAATAATTTCGGAATTTTATTTAGTTTTTTGATCTTGGATTATATTTACTTTGTCTATATGGCATTCACTCTGTATAAATGAATATTTCGAATTTTAAAAAGACGAAACGGAAATTAATAATTTAAGATATATATTTAATTATTTGTAAGCACCTATATATAATATTATGACATATAGCAAAAATTTGCATATGTATGTTTACTGATTGAAAGAATTTAAGAGTGCTTAAAATACTTTTTATAGTTTGACTTACACATGATGTTATAAATACGTTATATATGCACACATGCATGTATATATATATATATATATTTCTTTAAATAAAAATGGCATGTAACTTTTCCCTTTATGTTGTAATGGTGAAAATAATTTACTTTTTGCTCTCAGTGTTGCTCATTAATAATTTATCACTTGGTTTTCAATCTTTTTTTATCGCATCGGATGTAGCCGGACTTTCATTTCCCGTTTGGGCCCCACTCTCACTCTATCCACCGTGACTCTGTCTCTGACTCTGTCTGTTGAGTGCGACCAAAATGTGACCCGTAATTGCTTTAAATGCTATTATGACACTTACGCACAGCGGCGAGTTCGTGGTCTTGCTGCTGCTACACGACTGAAGACCGTAAGCTCTCACTCTCGTTCTTTGGCTGATGCCTTGCTGCTTGACAATGACGCCGTCTCGTTGTCCGCTGTCTGTATGTCTGTCTGTTTGTATGGCACGCTGCCAAGAGCCAAGGGCAGCGCGAAGTGAAATGATTGTCAGAGTGGAGCTGATCGGTTGCCCCTGCAATTGTTTTCGCTTTTAAATAATTAAATTAAAATGGCCAGTCAACTGATTGGAGCAACTCTCGTTGCAATTAGGATATTTGCGTGCTTCGTTGCGGCCAGAGTTGCCGCAGCATCACAATTTTCTACCAGTGCATTGAACTTGCTTAACATATTATGTCCGCAAATCGGAATTCTGGAGGTGCCTATAAATCATTTGCTGTTTAGACATTATCGCACGCCGCTGAGTGCTGAGCAGAGTTTTCGGTGTTGCTCCTGTCACAAGCATGCACCTCGACACCTCGGCACCACGTCAACCCCGTGCAGCCCAAACCGCTGCGACGATGGTAAACTGCTACGTGCCTGGAGTGAAACTTGTTCTTGGCGCAAATTATGCTGGAGTACGCGCTAGACTGTATGACAGATTGTATCTGCCAGATACACGGCCTTACATGACCATACTAGCTATACTGCATAGATTCAGTTCTCCTTCGTGACACGTACTAGCACCCATTCCACTTTTCTGCTTAAACCCTGGTATCTCTTCAGTCCCCCGACACTCCTCAGTGGTGTCAATTTATGGACAAAGCAAGATTCTAATAAAATGTCAGCACCAGCTTTTGGGTTCTCCATTTTTTTTTTTTTTTCGATTTTTCTGGCTCTCCATGAGTTTTGTGATTTTGATTCGTTTGGCATCTTTCTGCAATATCTGTAAATTTGTTGCTGTTGATTGTCAATGTGCCACAGCAAATGCAGTTTTGATATACAAGCTTACATTAGCACCCTGTCCGCCCTCACACTACCCCAACGCCCACCCTCAGCACCCCCAGCATCATGTGTAAGCAGACACGAGTGTTGGCTTTGAGGTTTATTGGTTTTATCATCATACACCCGACTACCCACACCACATCACACCATACACCTACTACCATCATGCCATCATAACACAATGCCATGAAGCCATCACGTCTGGTGGTTTTTTGATTTGTTTCATACTATAAATTTCGCAGTTTGACACGACAATTGTCGACGTCAACTGTCTAGTAAGAAGGAACGGCGCCACTGCGAATATGATATGTTCCACTTATCGTGCATAAAAGTACGTATAGGGTTCAGCACAAGCCACCTAGACTGCTCCACTTGAATGGCATATAGTATGTATAGTGATAGTGCTATGCAAATACAATTTGTATAGTCTAAATATCGTCGTATTAATCAAGAAGCCTACAGAAGGTAAGAAATAGTCGATATAAATCATAGGCAATAATTGTAGAATTATTAGCTTTAACATAGCAGTTATAGCTATATAATTGAACTGGTACTTATTGAGAATAAATAAAGCTATTTATATATCAACTCTATCTATCTATCTATCTATCTATCTATCTATTTATCTATCTATCTGTCTATCTATCTATCTATCTGTCTATCTGTCTATCTATCAACCTATCTGAATATCTAGATATCCATCTATCCATGTGTCTATGTGTCTATCAATGTAACAACATGGAAAAGAAACTTACGTGTGTATATAAGTTGTAACCTATCTATTAATGTAAGCAAACTGAATCACTATCCGACTTATATTATTATAAACATGAAATTATGACTCCATTCTCTATGGCAATTGAAGCGTATATAGGAACTAAAAGTATTTGGCTTGTAAATGGGGTATCGTACAGTACGATATAATCTGAATCCTATAAATAAAGCTCAGTCACATAATAATTCGAATTGGTAGCCGTCTAGTGTTGACCCTGAGCTCAAGGGGTCAGCGAGAATAACTGATTCGTAATATGTATGTGGAAAGTTAAACGCCCAGGCAGCCAGACATGGTGACTCGTTGTCCAACGTTCCAAAAAAAATAATTCCCAAAAATGAAGGAAATAAAATTCTGCACAGTTAATTTGTCATTTCCGCTTGTTCTGGCAGCTTCCGGCAGTAGCTAAAACGCACCTGACCATGCTTAATTGAATTGCAGACTATGCAGTCGTATTTGGAGTTGGAGTCGGAATCGGGATATGCAAATGCAAATTGTTTTTACTCCAAGATTCGGCATGTGCTCACTGTCAAGTGCAACACGAGCCAAAGCAGAAACGAGAAGAGAAGGAGATGAGTCGAGGCCAGTGAAAAGGACTGCGTGCCAATGTCTAGGCGTACTTGAACAACAACGCAAAAAAATAAAATAAAATAAGCGTTTGAATTAAAAAAAAGCATTTGCAGTCGGAGTCGACCCGCATGGCCCAGACCCATGCATCTTTTCCCAGTGCCACAGTCAACGTCAAAATGTTGCTCGCCTGCCATAAAATTGCCTGAATTTAGCGCTCGTGGCGCTCCAAGGCGCTGCTTCAGCTCGTTGTCGTTGTAAATTTTGTGTTTGTTGATATACCCCTTAGGCGCAAACAAAGAGTTTTGAAATTTCAGCAAGTTCTATCCAAATCTGCAAAATATGTCTTTCCAATAATAGGTGTTATTTTGTTACTCAAAGGAAAACTCCAACTTTTGATATTTATTTCATTATAGAACGAAAGGATGCCATTAATTACGAAAAATAACATAAGCCAAATAACTACCACGACCATACTTACAGGACGATATCATCGGAACACCTCTTAATGGAAAAATCCATTATTTGCAATTGTTTTTGCATTCCAACAAATAGTTGGATAGACTCAAGTGTGTTGACTTAACAATCTTACTATTCATTGTATTTATAGGAAATGCATATTTCTTCTGCACAAAAACTTGAATCTCTGGAATTAGAAATACTCGAGATATGATATTTTCTGTGTGCTTACTTCGCTCTCTATGGGTTCATATGATGTCATTTAGATTCGTTATATTGTAAAGTTACTCTATTTAAAATATTGACAATAAATAAAATCTAAGCTATTGTAGATGTATATTCAGAATTACAGATATATTAAATTATTTTAAAATTTATAAATATATATTTTACAATTTATTAATATTGTATGACAATATAGAGACAGGAGTAAGATTCATTAGCTTCGAGGGTATTTGCAGTGTGAGTTTATGCGATTGTAGCAATCAAACTTGGGCTCGTTGTGTCGTCAAGAGCGATGTCGCTTCTCGGACTCTCAGACTGGATGACTGGATAGCAGGCTGTATGACTGTGTACAACTGCTATGGTTGCTTAGCTACTGTATCTTGCATTGTGCCTGGCAGCGATCCAGCTGCTGTTGCTGCCTCTTTGAGTGTCTTTGCTTTGCTTTCGCCTTGTTAATCTCCGAGTGGCAGTTGCTCGTACTCTGTACATGCTGAATCTGCTCGCTACAGCCGCTGCAGCACCGACCGCTGGCCGTGCCTTGTTGTTTTCATTACCGTCCACATGGCCGCCTATTAAATGCAGAAATGTGCAGACAGCCAGAAAGCAAGAAAGACAAACGGTCGTATGCCTCATCCTCGGGGCATTCCCTTAACCGTTGCCACCGCATTCTCCATACCCCATGCCCAACATACTGTACCATCGGTCCCATCTTCCATTTCTCATTTGGCGTCTTTGCAGTGCCTGTCGTATGAATTAAATATGCAAGTGCCTCTGTCCACGTCTCCGACTCCTCTCGTCTCTTTGTCTCCCATGCAGTGCACTTGCCATTGGAGTTCTCTGTACTCTCGGGCTGTTGTTGTTCTGCGGTGATTAAAGTTAATTACATTTTTCATGGCTCATATCGTATATTACTCTTACTACTTTGCCACAATATTCTGGCCTCTTTTTTTAAATATTATTTATGCAGTGTCCTTGGTCTTGCCGATTTTTCCACTCTATTAATTTGCGTGTTGATTTATTTTTTGCGTGGTTTTTTCTCTGCCTCTTTGTTTATATGGAAATCCGTGAAAATAACAACAACGACAACCAGGCATAGCATGGGCATCTGCTGCGGCCTGGTGTAAACATTGCAAAGCGGCGTTGGGCGGCGGGCGTGCCAAAACTTTTGCACTATAAAAAACAGCTAAAGATACAAACTGAAACACACAGCTGGGCGAGCACACATTGTTTTCAATAAGATTACATAAAAAGCCTTTGATTATTCTTCTATATTATGGGCACGAATAATCATTGGCATGCATGATTTATAGAGTCCAGTGAGTCATGTCTATGTCTGATGCTATATACCATTAAACAGGCATAATATTCGTATATAGAACACACACACACATTACGCTGGCATCTGTCTGCACTATGCCTAATAGCGATTGGGATTTTGATTGGGATTGGGAATGAGGTGAATCACGTTAACACTTGTACTTCAACGGAAGTTTGTGCATTATTTTAAAGATCGTATAACACTAGCTGTATTTGCATTCTTCAAAAGGAAATCTGAATACAAGACTCATATCAATCCATACTCAAATGAGTATCCGACGAGGTGAGAAATGCGTTTTTAATTCGAAAATATTTAATGCACTCTCCCTATTTTTTTCTATACTTATACATTATTATTTTAAATAAGTTCAAATCAGTGTTGCCATTATGGCCTTTTACGAACAGATCTCTTACGTTTTCAATGTCTTCAGACAGAAAAAAATCTGGTATTTCATATCTCAACATTTCCTATAGGGAAATTTGTGCTTTTTCAAATATACATAATTCATTTTAAAATTAAATTTTAATTTTCATTGTACATTTAAAGCAAGGCCGAACAAAAAGAACAATCCGACTATACCCCATAAGATTAAACTCATATATTCAAATTGAAGTTAAAAATACAAATGGATATGAAAACCAATTTCAATACAAGAAAAATTATGCGATTGCGGCCAAATTTTTTCTGTCCTTTTTATTAAATTTGTTTGAAAAAATGTTTTCATCACGATTTATCTATTTCACACTAACATATTCTCTGTCTCTGTCTCTCTGTCACTCTTGCAGCTGAAAGCGACCTGCTCACATTTGCACAACGTAAGCAGCATTTCGAGTCGGACAAGTCATTCCAGAAGGAGCTCTTCAGCAGCGACTCCCGGCCACTTAGCGTGCGCCAGCTGTACACGGAGTCCGGCAAGGAGGTAATGCTGATGCCGGCCACGCCCTCTCGTTCTATATCATTCATGGGCGACATACCACCAGCAGCGGCGGATGATATGCTCGATGGCTCAGCAGATGCTACTGGCACTGATGAGCTGCTGCTCTGCTCCGATTCGGACTTCGGCAATGCAAACCGCAAGCTGCGCACGCGCATCGATGCCGAAATTGAAATACGCTTGGTAAGTTACAGCCATAGTTGTAGTTGTAGTAGCAATGCCTCATGTATACATAATAAACTTACGGCAGGAGCTGGCGGAAAAGCGGCTAAAGTCACAGAAAACCACAGGCCCATGTGTGTTGTCCGTGCGGTTGATGTTGCGGTCGGGGCTTCCTGTTAATGACCAGCTGTGGCAACGCTCACTCTGCCCCTATGTCGCTCTCACTCTGTCAGCCGAAAGCCATAAGACATGAGCCAAAAGCATCTTCCAGCCATGTGCTCCACATAGACACGACACATTGTGTGTGTCGTTGTCAAACTAGTCGAGTTGAGTTGCGTTAGAGTTGAGGCTTAGACCACACACAATCAACAAACGACCAGGTCTGGCCAGGCCCAGCCTGTGGCTAACAAGTTGTGTCGTTGGCTAAAATCATGTCGAGTTTAGTTCAGTACAGTTCAGCTTCAACTTCAGCTTTAGATGCGAATTCTAGTCGAGTCGAGTTGAGTTGAGTTGAGTTGACTTTGTTTTAATTGCTGTTGACAGCCCACGCTGCGCTCATTAGATGCGAAATCTCTGTGCAGCTCTTTAATCATCTGCTGCAGTTACTCAACGCGCATTACAGTTGTCACTTTGTCCGTTTGTCAGCTTGTCCCATTTAACCAATTGAAGCTGCAACCTCATGCACTCCATCAGCCGTAACTATGGCTATGGCCATGGCATCACTAGCTCTTCATCATTGCCAGCATCATCATCATTAATATGATCATCCTAGCTGTTGTCTTGCCTTGTTTATCCATGCCATTAGATAAGCCATAAGCTCAAACAACACGACGCTGACTTTCCTGTTCCGGCAGCTCGCTAAACTAGTTTTTTCTTTTTTTTTTTTAATTTTTATTTTTCTATTTTCCACTGCTTGGCGTTCGGGTTTTGGGGCCACGGCAACTGAGAGTGGTTGCCAATGGTGGCATCGTGGCGGCTTTTGCACACTTTTTAGCTGCCAATAACCATTCGCTTGAATCGCAAACTGCCAAACTGGCGACATCTCTCTGCATCGTCGTCTTCGCTGTCTTCGTCGTCATCGTCTGCTGCTTAATTGAATGACTTTTAATCCTTTTCGCATTGCGTTTGACATTAGTTGCTGGGGCGACGCGTTCCACTTGGTTGCATGCCACAGAGGTAGACGGCATCTTTAAGACAACAACAGCAACAACTACTGCTAAAACCAGGAAAAACAGCATCAGCTCTTAGCCATAACTTCTGCTTAAAGTTATCTAAGTTTCACATTAGCGCATTGCGGTTTATTACTTACGGCTCGACAGTTGCTTTTATTTTATTGTCGGTTATTCTTGTTGTTGTTTACTATGCTGTTGTTTGTGTTTCTGATGTTGTGGCTGTTGCTGTTTGTTTGCCTGCCAAGCCAACACATTGAATTACATATTTTATTATTGCTCGTACTACGCAAGCCATTTATGTGCAAATATATTTTATCATTGAAACTTGGCCAATACGCCAAAATCAATTGAGCCAAACAAACAGCCACCGAAGCGGAAACAACAATAACAACAACAAGAACATCTACATTGGGTACTACATGCGTGTACAAAAAAATGAAAAAATAATAATTACAAATTTTTAAATTTAAATAAATATACATGCAAAATTTTCAATGAAAATAAAACTAGAGATTTTTTACATTAATATTAAAATAATTACCATCACTAAAAACAAATTGTTATAAAAATACAAATTTTTTTAAACATACTAATTTTTCAATTCATTTTAAAATACAAACTTATTAATTTAAATAAAAAAACAAAACTAATTTGTATTTTAAAAATGACCATATTTTCAATATTAATATTAATAAATATATATACAAAATTTTAAATTACAATAAAATATACAAATATTAAAATTTTTTTAAGTGAAATTTTTTTAAATTTAAATAAATAAAATGTGTTTTACGTGTATGTTTATATAGATTGTTACATTCTAATTACACTTTCGAAAATTTATATTTAATTACTCAATGACTATTTTTAATCACATTTAAATCACTGTTATTGTACATTTGTATAATTACAGCTTAACTCCATGAGTACACACACACTAAAACACACATGCTGATGTACGTAATTTTGTGACACTGTGCCTGTTGGTTGTTCTGATTGTTTTTGCTGAACGGAACTCAGGCTGAAGTGGATTTATATGTAGATTTTGTTTGAGTTTGTGGGGGTGTATTGGTTACCCCAAGCTATCTCTGAGAATTGGAACGACTTTCAATTGTTACAATTGATTTTAATGGTCAGAACACTAGGAAAATCAATGGAAGCGATTGTGCCTATAGCTTACAGAACTAAATTGTACACATATATCTATTTTTTCTATTTTTTTGTGTAAATTTGTTGAATTTGATTGCTTTTAATTAGACTGATTGAATTTCGAAGCGGAGCATAGAAACTTCAAATCATGTGAAACTAATGCGTGTTTCTCGTTGTTCGTAGTTGAATATGTTGCGTGATGTGCTCGAATTTTCGCCTGACAGCACAAAATGAAAAATGGAAATACAGGAAAAACTGAAAAGCTGACAAATGTTTGCGCAAACACAAAAAGCCAATGATTAACTAATTTTTTTTTAGCATATAGGGGACTTCTGTTTCGCTCTGTCTCTATATACATACATATAAATATGATATGCGTGACAGGACTGCCTTGAGGCCAATTAAGGCAACGAGTTGGTGGATTGGGTGTAGTCCTAACATGTTTTTGCATGTCTAGTTTTGGCCAACTGCTAATTAAACAAGTAACCTTATGTCTCTCTCACTTTTTGAATATCTCTGTGTGTCTATCTTTTACAGCCCGCTGCCATCGAGGATTTGCGAAAATGGACATCCAGCGAGGCGCTGGGTGATGTCACCGTCACACCCGACTGCATGCACCACGTGGACACATCGATCTCCACATCCCTGGTCATCGGCGATAATGGCCTGCTCACGCCGGCCCTGTCTCCGTCCGTGCTGTCCGCCGATGCCACTGATGCCCTGTACGCGCTCAATATTAGCCAAACGGCGGACAGTGCCTATCAGCATCAGAATCATCATCATAACCAGCACCAGCAGCAGCTGCTGCTGCCCAACGATATCAATAAAGATGTGCCTTTGAATCATCGACTGCCTTCACCCGAGGAACAGACCAAAATAATTGCCTTAAAGTGAGTACAGCAACAACAGAAACAATAATAGCAATACTACAGTTTGGCAGCAATTGTTATGCATTGGTAAATACAGTTTTAATTGCTTCGCATTGTACAGACTCTGGCGGGAGTCTGGAGTCCATCAACCCCGACCAACAGTCGCGTCCACATTTCATTTCCATATGCTAATTTCATTTAAATCTTTACTTTTATTGTCATTTTATGTAAATTATTTACAGTAATTCGTTTATTTCTTTGAGTTTTTTTTTGTTCTGCATGCAGAAACAACAATTATTTGATCTGTCAGATCTAGGGTATTTCCGCTTTGCTGCACAGTTTGTACCATTCGCAAAGTAATATGATCCAGCTTGGTTTAAAGGTCGTTGCCAATTTGTATTTACTATAATAAAATAATAGGATACACAATAATATTATGAACAATATTATTTTAAATACATCTGCATTATTCAAAGCATCTAAACTAAATTATTATAGTAAACATACAATCTTCAATCATGACGTTATACGAAAGTTTTTACTGGAATATATTTCAAAACGTTGTGAAAATTTTATTGCTCTTTTTTTTAATAGTATCTACTATTATAAATAATACAATAGAATAGTAAAGTAAAGTAATATTTTTTTTGCCCCTTTCTTCTATTGTTTTTTGTTGATTGTTTTTTATTTGGATCTCTTTTTATTCCCGAACGAATGCGACGCATTCAAAAACCACAATGTAAACAAAACAGGAACAACAAAAAACAGAAATTAATTCAATTGCGTATTACGTAAATTTACAATGTGGCCACACAAAGCGCAGGGCGAAGGGCGAGGCAATTATGCAAGTGTCACCCACGTCTCATACCCCAATCCAATAGACCGCATGCCCCCAGCACATGCTGCATGACCCATAAGACTCGCTGCTGGCCATGGCTCATTTGTTCAATGCGCGTTGGTTACCCAACCTCCAACCCCCAACCACTAACCCCTCTACCCCCTTATTTACCCAAGAAAAAAAAACAAACCAACAACATGAGGCAACAAACAAACTGACAGACGGAGAGTGTCGAATAGACAGCCGGGTGGAGAGAGACAGTGAGACGAACAGACGAACACAGAGACAAACTGACAGACGGACAGACAGTGGGTTGAGAGACGGGCAAACATTGTTAACGCTCCATCGATTTGAAGCGCAAATGTTTGACTTGCATTAAAGCGTGAAAGAAAAGAGCGCGGAAAAACCACAAAATGCACTTTAAAGGCCAAAGACTGGAAATTGTAACGTGCCCGAAGTATTAATAATTATTATGTGGCATTAGATTGCTGTTTACTTTCTGTATCTATAGCTATACACATTGCCATATCTATATTCACATACATCTATTTGCAGATACCCAGCCGAGCTGATCTCGGTGAATACATCCGGCAAGCATTTCCAGCGCATGTGCGCCGCCCGCAAGTCCGCTACAGGCTGCTATGCTGGGGCCGGTGCTGGCAGTGCCACACCCAGCACCAGTGGAAGTCCCCAGGAGAACGGAGGCGAGCAGGAGGTTGCTAATAATCTGGATGACAATGTGCAAACCGTCAGCAGGCGTTCCAGGTCGCGCAAGGTGCGTGGCAAGCGCCGCAACACCATAGCGGGCATCGATCAGAAGGAGATACAGGATGCCGCCAACGGGTATGTAGCCATCTATATAGTATATTTCACAGAAATCTGCCTCTGTCTCCAACTATCTCCCTGTGTCTCTATCTCTCTCTCTGTCTCTCGTATGTAGAGACATGCGAAGAAAGAGTCTAAGTACATATATCCACTGTTGTTTTTATTTGTAACACTTCGTTGCGATATTCACATTGGCAGTGGCTCTCAAACTGTACATATATCGATAGACATATTGAGAAGCCTTCTGCATATACTCCATATACTCAATACTCTTACTGTATACTCTATACTTCTACTACCTTTATCATTTATAAAACATTACAACGAATACTCTTATGATTCGATTAATTCATTTTTACAACTCTATTCAAATTACTCGTACTCGTATCATTATTTCTGTTTCAAATTAAAATGAAACTTTACAAAATTTTTGATTAGCTGCAAAATTTGTTATGCTGTTTAGTATTTGACATATATATCTATATAAATATATACATTTATTTTCTGTTAGACCAAACTGTACAAATTCGTGTCTTGTTATGATTTATTGAATAACAATTGAGTAAATTGTGTAATTTGTAATTAACTTTTATTGTTTGCTAAGTTTGCAAAGCAGCAGCACAATGCATGCCCCAAAAAAAATAGAAAAAAGTCGAAAGACGAATTCGAAATTACAAACTGAATGTTGTACTATATAGATTCGATAAATAATTGTAAATAATCGTTTTAATTGTTATTTGTGTTTGCCAATATCCGATTAGTTTACTATTTATTTTGTATACTTCAACAAAACCAACAAATAAAGCAAACCTACAACAGAATTGAATTAAACCAAAGCAAGCAACATCACATTTTTTTCCAGCTAAGCGTATTAAAAATTTGTTTTTCCTAATGAAAAATTACGAAACGCCAAAGAAAACAGCCTAACAAATTACTCAAACATTCATACAACTCACACATAGATACACACACACACACACATTCACATACACATTCACACACACACTGATACAATACAGTCATGCTTTCATACGTTATCGTTCAAAATTCATTCATATTCGATACATTCACCTCATGCACTCAGTCAAGTCACAAACCACCCACACACACAGAAGTTGCAATTGCCTGGCAACATTAGTTGCTGCCAATCGTTTGTCATGTTGCCCAGCAACATGACGTCCCACTCGTTTGCCGGGAAACATTTGTTGCCGTTCGCTAAGCTGGCAACATTTGTCCCGTATAGTTCGCGTATATGTTCCTTGTTCCTGGCAACATGGCAGCCCGCTTGACGGGCTACATTTTTTGCAATTTGATCAACAGGCAACATTTGTTCTGCATAGTTCCCTTAGCAACATATGCTGCAGTTTTAGCAACACGAAGTCCCAGTTTACTTCCTGCCAACGTGTGCTTAATGTAGCGCATGCCTAGACGTTAGACCAGCATCATCTGTTGCTTGTTGCAGACTGCCGCTTGTCATGTTGCGCTGCAACATCAAGGCCCACACTACTCGAGTTCACCAAATCATCAACATAAATCAGGCGAGGAGCTGCGTAACTCTCTGTAGGATTTGCAAGCCATTCAAAACCAAAACCAACATCAACATCAGCAACAGCAACAGCAACAGCAACATCAACAACAGCCACTGCTACAACAACTATAACAAATACATTTATGACTTTGTCGCTGTTCCTTTTTTTCGTACTTTTGTGCATTTGTCTGACGCCTCTTGCTTAAAAGTTTCATAAATCTTATTTGTTTTTGTTGGCGTCGTCTGCCCACAAATCCAACATCGTCGTCATTCCGTTTGACTGCGCTTTGCGTGCAACATGAAACTGCACAAACGCATGCACACACACACACACATATGTTTGTGTGCTATATGTTACTTAGATACGTACATACACATATATATGTATATGCATA
>JBANCZ010001587.1:0-20516 GCA_037040025.1 Sphaerogastrella javana | reverse complement strand
AACTGCAGCCTTAGATAATATTTCAATGGAAATATTGTGTAGTTAATTTAAAATTTAAATATTTAAAAAAAAAAAAAAATTCGAATATGTTAATGAGTTATTAATTATGTGAATTTGTTACTTAATAATAGCATGAAGGCTATTTCAAATTGATGTCTTTCTTTTTTGTTTGTCCGAATATAACATCATTTAATTTGATAGTAAATTAAATATTTAACTTTTAATTTCACAAAAAGTAAAATCTTAAGAAATAACTATTGAATGACGAATTGCAAAATTAATTTAAAAAATTTTAGTTAATGTTTTAGTTAGTGTTAACTTCAAGCCTTTCCATTATACTAACAGCCTTCGCTCTATAGCAAAATTTCAAGTTGTCTGAGTGTAAAATATCATGGCAATCGATCTGTATGAGTTTTGGGTTCTAGTGTAAGTAACACACACACACGCACATACACACCAATAGACACACATACACTACTCTTCTCGAATTCTATTGCTTTTTATGCTTATTTTGTCGAGCTGCTCCCGCTTGCAGCTCAAGTGTTTGCCTAGCTCTTTTTTCTCACACCCTGTTTATGCCTCATCTTCTCCTCTCACGCATTTTCTTTTGTTATGCGTATGCATGTGGGTGTGTGTGTTTCTGTGTGGTGTGTGTGTGTGTGTGAGTGCTTGTATATTTGTATTGGTTTTGGGTGTTGACTTTGACATTTGTTTTGTGTGGCTTATCCTTCACACTGTACCCCAACAATGGCATCAATCGCCGCGTATTTTTCTTTCGCCATGCTCAACGCTCTCTCTCTCTCTCTCTCTGCTCTACTCTCATTTTATATTTTATCATCTGTTTAGCCAAGTTTTCGCTTTCATTGTGTGGAAGGTTTTTGTGTGTATATATCGTTACAATGGCTTTTAAATGGACGTTCCTGTCTAGTCTGCCATCCCGAGCTGCTGCTTCCTGCTCTTGCAGCTGCTCTTTGCTCCTTCCCCCTGGCTTCTGTAGAGCGACTCCAATTTCATTGCTGCCTACTTTACGGCCAATAAAATCTCAACGCCTTAGGCGTAAGCTGCTCAGCACCCCTCCCCCTTGCTCACTCTCTCTTTCTCTCTCACTTGATGGTGCCATCTCTGTCGCTCCAATCTGTGGCTGTAATCGTTTTCAGTTGGCAGCCTGGCATGTTTATCTATGTAGTGGAAATTGAAAAGCTCTCGCCGGCTCTGCCAGCCTTTTGTATGTCTGCGTCTGAGCCTTGCAATCGGCAAAACGAAAATTAAATACATCCATACATACATATACAATACACTCACATGTATGTAGGTCTATATGTCTCTATATATATATATATATGTACACATATATGTTTGTATGAACAGACATGGGATATTTTGTAAGCGCCTTTGCTCGTGTGATTTATTTTCACGCTGCGTGCGCAAATTGGGACTGGGAATCCATTTAAAGTTCAAGTGTGTCACTGCATTCACAATTCACTGAATGATAATGCTACTGCCATTGCTACTGCTACTGCTACTGCTACTGCTACTGCTATTGATGATAATAATAATGATGATGTTGTACATCAGTTGGTTGATGCTGATAATGAGGTTGTTCGTTCGCTTTTGCAAGCCATCATTTTGGCACCATATGAAAATAAATTGACATTAATCGCACCACAATTTATGTATTAAAAAACAGGCCAACAGGCAATTTTCTCTGACACATCAATGTTTGTTCTGTTTTATTTTCGAAGAATGCCCTATAATTTGTTTGACAAAAGGTATATACACTGTTCATAATTCACTAAGATCTATATCATCAAATTCACAGAGTATCTATTCTACTCATTCCTCTACTTACTTTCTTAGTATGTATCTTTTGGTTTTAAGTGGTATCTTTTAGTCTACTACTTGACACTACCACCTAGCCTTTTAGTCAGCATTTAATTTGTGCTTTTTTCCATAGCTTCTGAATGGTTATTACTATGCCAGTCGAGCACCTTGTCAACACAAATGATTTTGCACAACCTTATAATTAAATCTGATCTGTGCTTTATTGTTTTTTATGTTCTTTAATGTTTCTCGTGTGCCTACGCTTTAAATCAATAACTGTCTTGTATGATATAGCTGGATATCTATCTATATGCACTATATGTTTGCTCGGAATCGGCAGCTGCTCATGCTAGTCCAGTCTAAGTGATTACTGACGCAAGCAAACAAATCGAACAAATTGCTTTTATATACTTGACTCCCATGAGCTCATAGATATCATTCACAAGCAGCAGCACTAGCAGCTAAAACATTGAATGTTTGCAAAAGTTTGTTCATATTTCCATTAGAAATTATGAAAATGGCAACATTAAAAATGTGGTATAAATTCGAATGGCATAATAGCAATGTGGCACATTCGGTGGCACATATCAAATGGAATTTCCATTTTCTCTCTATATGCGTAGGTATTAAAAATATATAATCAAAACAGCGCAGATTCCAATTGAAATTTTCATTAAAAACTGTGAAATTTTAAGCTATAGGAATACAAATTCAAAGAAAGTAAATGTGTATTTATAGGGTTACTAAATTAATTAGATATCAAGAGAGAGAAACAAACGACTAAAGGAAAAGGTATTTCATTAAAGAGTTTTTTTTTTATATTTAAAAATTGCTCTTAAATTTGAATGAAATTTTAATTAATTAATTTGAATATTTATGATCCATACATGATATTTTTATATGTTTTTATATGAGATATAATGTGAATGTCTCATAAGCTCTTATATGCAATATATAAACCACATTAAGAGAGATATATTTCTGACTGGGTAAAGTCTATGGCTGTGCTTTCAAAAGCCCATTAGCAAAAGTTAAATTGTTATTTGTTAAATGAATTTCTAGTACATTTAACATTTGATTTATGCTCTATGGGGATTTCAGCAATGAAAATACGCAAAATTTAGCACATGTCGAGCTATTCAAATTGAATTTGATGAAGAGACACAAAATGCAGGTGTAGCATCGCTTGAATAAAGTTTCGTTCTGGGATCTAGAGAGAGACAAAGCTGCCAATGAACAAATGACAAGGACAGAAATAGTCTCCAGAGAGAGGGAAAGGTGAAGAGAGATAGAGACAGATACACTCTGTCTGTGTTTTTGTGTGGAGTAAAATTAAAAGTTTTGTTTATTAAATAAAAATAAATGCAAGTTAATTAATTAAAAGTTTAAACAAGATAGAGCATGCACAAAATGCGAACAGCTGCCAAATGTGGGCGTTTATGTGAGGCGTGTGGGCGTGCCAGTGCGTGTGGGCGTATGTGAGTGTGTGTCTGTGTATGTGTGTGGCATGCCCCATGTGGTTAAGTGCGCTGCAAAGTATGTTAAGCTTAATTAGTAGCCGCTTTTGCTGCATTGTCGGGTCTTAGCCAGGCCAAGAGCCGAGCGCAGCTGTTGGCCCGCTTTGACTCAGAGGCAACAAAGTTTTGCAGTTGTTGTTATTACAGTTTGTTGCTATTATTGCAACAGTTGTTGTTGTTGTTGTTGATATTTTGGTTTGGCATGTGCGCCATAATTTGGCAACACGACCAACAACTGCTAGAACGCACAATGCCAAGAGCACAGGCGTTCGCCACGTCAAAGAAAAACGCCGAAACGGAAAAACACAATCTGAAAACAGCGACAAGAAGAATAACAACAACAACAACTACTATAAGTAGAACTACGCGTACAACTAAATTAAATTTGAAAGCACAAAAAATAAAAATAATGTTCATGACATTCACATTGACTGAATGTATTTAAAGGCGTTGACTGAGCGATGCCAAGCCAAACAAAAAAAAAAAAAAAACCAAAAAAACCAAAAAAATTAAAATGAAAATGTGAAAATGTGAACATTTCATTTGCAATAATAACAACAATTTTAGTTAGACACACAAATTGGCAGCTGAGTGAAACGCATAAAATTTATAGCACACAAAATTTTGTCTAATTTTCCAGTTGCACGGCAAATGCCAAAGCTCGCGCCACTTCCGCTTTTGTAATGGCTGCACTTCCGCTCTCAAGGCGAAAACTATTTAAGTGCATTTTGTTAGAGATGTTTATGACCATATCTAAAGATATACACTTGTGTACAGACATACATATGTCCATAGATAGCTATAAGTTAAGTAAACGATGTGCATATGCATATCTATTCTTTTCTTTTTGTCTTTTTGGATATATTTGTTTTGTATTTTTGCGCTTAAATTAATGGAAATTAGTTTTGCCACAAGAATTAATCATACACCCACCCAGGCTGAAAGGCGGTCGTCGTTCGCTGGGTACAAAATTATAAATTTGAAAATTAATAAAAATATATTAAGCGGTTGCTGTCGCTGACGGCAGAGGCAACTTTCTCACTCTCTCTCTCTCTCTATCTCTCTCTCTCTCTCTCTCTCTCTCTTTCATTCTATCTCTTTCCTTGTTTTTTTGCCTTTGATGCGGCGGCGACAGCCAAAAATTGTCGAAATAAGTTATTTTTATATTTATTTTTTTAAATATATATATTAGCGCATTTATTTATTTTAGCTGGCGTTGCCTCAACTCTTTTGCCATTTCGACCATATTTATGCACATTCGATATTTATATTCTATAGATTATTTAATATATATAAATATATATATGTATATTATTCTTTATACTCAAAGAGACATATTTGCTTTTTCCATTTCCTTGCAGTTGCTCAATTTGGACGGGCGCCAGGGCGTAACCCCAAGTACGATTACAATTTTGAAAATTTGACAATTTGAGAATTTGAGCATTGGGCCATATGCTTTGGCTCATTGCAGGCAACTTCCTGGCCAAGACGCCGCGACTTTGGGCCTTAATTAACAAACCAAAATGAAAGACAAAACCCACAACGAAATCTTAACTCAAAATGTGTCATAGAAACTACAACAAAAAAAAAAAACCAGAACAAAAATTTCAAAATAAAGGCGTGTATATTGAGGGATAAAATAAAGGAACTCCCACGCAACCGGGTGTCTAATTTAGAGCTCGTGGCCTCCAAAAAACGCGAGTGGCCAATTTGTTGTTGCAACAACAGCAACAACAGTGACTAACAAACAACAACCACATTGAAAGAAAGGCTGAAAAGCTTAGAGCGTGTGCGAACATGAAAATAAAACATCATCACGAAATTAATTCACAAAAAAATCAAATATAAATATATATGTATATATATTTATGAACAGTCAGAGTTTGGATATATGTATGAATACCTACATATATAAATGATACAACAAGCATAATATTAGAGGCAAGGCACAGAGATAAAAGATATATCATATAGTATATATATATAGATCTATGTTTAGGTCAGCAGCGAGCCATATTAAGCGACAGAGAGAGAGAAAGAGAGAGAGAGAGAGAGAGGGAGAGAAAGAGAGAGAGTGAAGGAGACATAGTGAAAGAGAGAGAGAGGGCGGGATAGTGACATTCTTGAGAACACAGCTGTCGTCACATAAATCATTAGGCAGTATACAGGGTGTCGCAAAAACCAAAAAGACCTACTACACAATTAATATATAAATTAGACAGATTTGAGATTTGTAGATGAGGCATCATATGCTTTAGTTATAGTTTGTACTTTAAATTGTATACACCCTGTCCTTCTTCGATTAATGCAATTCCTTCAGCTAATATCAAGAACGGCACCCTGTATGCAGCTCTGCCAAATGTTAAGAACATGGAAGGGCGCCAAATTAGTTTTGAAAATGCATAGATTGATCATTTTCATAGTGCTCAAATCAAAGCAAAGAATAGGACCCTATGAAACCCTCTAATGGAAACCTTCATTCAAGACACCCTGTGTGATATAAAAACTACAACAATAACACAACAACAAAAAAAAAAGCTACATAACAAAAACCGCTAAATATTCAACGTCAGCAAATAAACAAATATTGACTAAAATCAATACAAAATGCGTGGAAGCAACAACAACAGCAGCAACAACAACAACAATAATAATAATAATAATAACAATAACAAAAAGAACAACAACATTTAATACTTATGCTAGGCATTAATATTAGGAAGCAGGGAGAAAAAACGGTATCGATATAGAATTCATTTGTGGGAAGAAAGAACGGGGCATGATTTTCCATGCTTATGCCTAATTTTTTCTCTCAATTTTTTTTCTTTTCTAATTTTTTTTGTTGTATTCGTTTTCTTTTTGCCAATAATTTAGTTTTTATGACTGAGAGCAAAAAAGTGGAGGGCAACAACGTCGAGTGGCACATCGAGCGTTTTTATAGCATATATATATATATATATATATATATGTATTCAGTTAGTGGGATATAAATGTGAAAACCACTTGCACGATACTAAGACTACTAAAAATAAATTAAAGACATGAACAAATGGTAAAAATAAAACTACAAGAAATGCTCAAATTTTGTGCCAGCAGCAGCAGCAGCAACAACAACACCAACACCAACACCAACAGCAACATAAAGAAAATGTAGAAAAATTAAAACGCAGCCGCTTGAAGCTAGAAAGAAAAGAGAAAAAAATATATATACGTAAAGAAAAACCAATCAACGGACAAGCATAAGCATTATAGAAGCAAACAGAAGCCACAGCAGCAACATTAGCAACAGCAGCAACAGCAGCGATATTAATAACAACAACAGCAGCAACACAGCGTCCAGCAGCAGCAGCAGAAGCAACAGCAGCAGCAGCAACGTTGGCTCCATAATAACATTATCATTAACAGCAGCAATAGCAGCAACAGCAACAGCAGCAGCAACAGCAGCAAACAGTAACAACAGCAGCAGCATCTACAGCAACGACAGCAACATCAACAGCAACAGCAGCAGCAACGCGTCGCCAAGAGAGTGGGCGTACATACTTTGGGGGGTCTGGCAAGGACAGCAGCAACAGCAACATCGAAGCGAACGTTGACGTCTCCGTCTCCGTCGCCGTCTCTGTCTCCGTCGCCGTCTCTGTTGCCGTCTCCGTCACTGTAGCTGTCTTCGTCTCCATCTTCGTCGCCGTCTCCTTGTCTGTGTTGCTGTCGCTGCCATCGTTTTGCGTCTCGCGTGCGGCAGCAACATTGGCGAATCAATTTCCGTTGCGGTGGCCGTTTTTCAGTTTTGGTTTCAACGTCGCTAGCGCCACGCGTGTCGCGAATGCCCAAATGTCGCTGCTCCGTGAGAATTAAAGCAAGATCAAAAAATCGCAAACGAAACTGAAACTGAAATTCAATTTGTAACTAACAAAAAATTGCAGCAAGCGACTGCAAAAAAACGAAAGTTAAAAAACGCAACACGTGCGTCGACAGTTCAAAAAGTTTTAAAACAAAAAAATTACCAAAAAAAAAAGCTGCCAGTGAAAGTAAAACAAACAAAAGCTCAAAAACAAAACCCATAAAAAATCAGTCAAAGAGTCAATAGACAAAAAGTCAAAGTTCAAAGCAAAAAGTTAAGTGTACTGTGCTAAAACAACGACAACAACAACAAGAGCAATCCCAACAACAACAAGAACAACACAACGTGTCCAAGGCCATGGAATCCGCTGAGGTCAGCCGGCTGCCCGTGCTGCCGACGGCGGCAGCAACCACCAGCATGAGGCACAGAACCAGCGCCACTAGAATACGCAAAAGACACTGCAGGCGCTGCACGCGAACAACAGCAACAGCACCAGCAGCAGCAACAGACACAGCGACAGCAGCAGCAACAGTTGCAGCTACAGAGGCAACACAGCGTCGCACAGCGACAGCAACAGCAGCAGCAACATCAGCAATGAGCAGCAATTCGAGCTTGAAGCTGACGCTGCTCAGTGCCACCGCTGCACTCACCACAGCCGCCATGTTGCACACAACGAATGCACTGAGTGCAACGGCAACAGCGGCTGCTGCTGCCACGGATGCTGCTGCTGCTGCTGTTGCTGCTGCTGCTGCCGCTGCCGTCGCACTGCCCCTGCAAGCCACTGCCCACACGCCCATGCATCCTGCCCACACATACGAGCTAAACGCCACGCAGCTCAGCAGCTCAGCCGGCTCGATGTTGCTCAACGATAGCCATGCTCAGCTGGAGGGTGTCGTCGATGTTGGGGTGGGGGGCGGGGATGTGGCCGCTACGGAGGATTGGTTCGATGAGGTGTTTTGGGTGCTAAAGGCATTTGTGATGCTGCTTATCATCATTGCTGCCATTTGTGGCAATCTGCTGGTTATTATTTCTGTGATGCGTGTTAGAAAATTAAGGTGCGTATGCGTAATATCTTTTAGTAAAAAAATTATAACATTAAATCAAATCAGATTAATTTTAAATCGCATGCGCTTTCTTTACCTTTAATATATTATTATATATTTAAAATTTTCTTGAATTTAATTTAAATGTTATTAAACCAAATTTAATTATATTTTCTACTAATTTCCGTTATATATATTTTAATTATTGTTATTTTCTTATTTAATATTTAGTACTAAAATACTGTAAGGAAATTTACCAAATCGGTTTATTGTTATATGGTGTAATCTATATAATACTTAAACTTCAAATATATCACTTCCAATTATTATATTATATTTTATTATACTAGTTCTATCTTTTAAATGCTCTTTCAAGTTGGTGTCATATAGGAAAAATTCTCAGATAAAACTGCTAATTTGATCTAAAATTTTCATCATTCATTTTCATTCCTTTCGAATTTAAAAGCAAAAAGTTTTATATATGAAATATTTTAATTTTTTATAAGTCCAAAAAGTTGAGGACTTTCTGGCGTTTTCTATATATTAAATAAATATATATTGAATTGTCTTAAAATTAACCACATGAAATTCAATTCTTCATATTTCATTTGAAAATTTAGTTCTATAATCGATCTGTCTATAGAACTAAATTTATCTCAGTGTAATATGTGCTCTCTCAATCCATCAATGCCATTAATTTGCCCCAGTGTAATATCTGCATATATTCCCTCATTAACCCGCTGAATACGAGCTCACATTCTAATTATCTGTGAAAAGCAATTAGTGTTGCTTTCACTCTGCTTTCTTTACGCTTTCCGCTTTTCTTTTTCACATTTTTCTTTACATTTTCGCTTTACATTACTTAACATTTTACATTCTACCTACGCTGACTGTTGTTGTAATTGCATAAAATTCCTGAAGCTCGCTGCCAGGACTCCTGGGGGGTCCTCTTGATTGCCAATTTGCGCATGGGGTAGCTGCACCTGGTGCTTGTTGTTTGTCCCCTGTCTTCTATTCTCTGTCTCCGGTCCTCTGTCTTCTGTTCTCTGTCTTCTGTCGACTTTTGCCAGTTGCCTTAACACTTTCTAATTATGCCGCCTTTTTTTGCTATGCTCAATTTTTGTCAACTTTGCATAAAATTCATGCACGTTCGCCCACGTTTGCTGTCCCTCTTCTCCCACCCCTCACCAAGTTTTTCCAGCTTTTCCAGCCTCGAGATATATCCTGTTTTCGCGCTCGCTTGCCTCTTGCACGCTTTCAGTGCGTGTTGCTGCTTCCCAGGGCGCTTGCTGCTGCCGCTGCTGCTGTTGCTTATTTATTTAGCTCATAATTGAGCGTATACCTAATTCCCCCCACCAATCATCACCCAGTACCCAACCTCCAATACCCAACCCCAATAGCTACCCACTTTTCCTCATTCTTGCCTCAGTTTTCCCCACATTTTTCCACAAGCAATATTTGCATTTTTCTTTCAATTTTGTGCGCTATGCGAACAAAAAGTCTAGAACGAAAGGACTGTCCTGTCGGAATTCATTAATTTGATGACAAATTAACTTTTATGACTGTATTTTAAATGTGCACGAATTTAATTTGCATGCTAAGAGCATGCTTAATTGCTGCTACCCAGAAAAAAAAACCAACAAAAAAAATCTATTATAAATCTCAAGTAAACAATGTATCTCTAACTATAGTTATATATAGTTATAAAGCTATAGAGATGTCTGTAAATAGATTATGTTGGCCTTTAAGTGGAAATTGTGGCACTTAGAGCGCTGTCAATTAAATCAGTCACAATGAAAATGCATGCGCTTTTCCTGTTTACGTTCTCTCACTCATTAGCCCCCTCCCTCTTTCTCTATCACTCTTTCTCCCTAGCTCTCTCTGTATCCCTCTCATTTTCTTTCTCTTTCTGTTTAACCATATCGCTTTGTCGCTTTTTATAGTTTTGATTCTGTATGTTTTGTTTTGATTTGAACGCGCAGCGCATCATTTTCCACTTTTCCAATAACAAACCAATAAACCTTCGCTTCATAAACACATACAGCGCATGTGTATGTGTGAGAGAGTGAGTGAGAGAGTGACTGTGGGAATGTGACAGCTATAATGGAAGAGAGACACTTGTCAACATCTCGGCGAGACGACCTCGTTAGCTGCGACTGTCAACTGTCGAGCGATGAGGTGCTTGAGGAGGGGGTATACAGAACGATACGGCACTGACGTCCTTCGCACGGTCTAGAGACCGAGATATAGAGACAGCGACATGTCCATAAAGAATCTGAGCGAATGAAAAAAAAAAGAAATATTGAAAGAAAGAGAGGGAATCTTTCAAGTGATAAATGATGGGACGTCAGCTTGCGCCTCGGTTCGTTAATATTTTTAGTTATGCCTTAATAACTGGCAGGCAAATCAATTTAGCGCTTCATAAACTTCACCTCCTCCCACCCCCCAAGTCCCTACTAACTGGCCACGCCCACTGAGAAAGCTGACTTTTATTATATCTTGCTATGATGCCAAGAGCAGGGTTTTGCAATCAAAAGTTTCGACTTGCAAGATTTTTTAATGCCACCCTCTACCCTCAACCACCCGCTGTTTGCATTTTTTATCAGCTGAGGCAAGTGGAAAACTTTAAATGCTTTTGGCCTACAGAAACAGAAAAGAGTGAAAAAAGAAAACAAACTTTACTCATTCTAGGGATTGCAGGGGATGCTGGATGTTCGGGTGGGCGTAATTAAGGTTGAACGTCTCTTAATTTCACTCTCTTTTTTCTGTTTTTTTTTTTATTTTTTCTGAGCTTCTAATGAGCAACATTTTATTTTTTAAGTGACTTGCGTGTCGGTAGTCGCAGAGCCTAACTAATAACGATACTAAAGCTCATTAACTAGACGCTCATAATGATAATGATGATTAGAAGACCAATGATTATGATGATATGGTTGGGTAAATGTATATAATAGCGGTACGTGCATTTTCTTTGCCAAGGCCTTGCGCTCAGTTATAAATCTAATTTGCTGCCACACGAAAAAAAAGGAAAAATTAATGCCAAGGCGCAAAGCGCAAAAGATTTTCACGAAAATCCAAAGCAGCAGCAAAAAGGAAAAGGAAAATCTCACAGCTGTTGTTGTTTTTCTTGTCGTTGTTTGTGGCATACACCTCCTCTTCCTGAAAGAATCTATGGCATTGTTCTAGTGCCTAGAAACAAGACGATAAAAAGTGGAATGTTGGGCATAAAAAACGCAAGAGAAACAATAATATAGCATGACAGTTAAGCTCAAACACAATACACTGACACAAATATAAAAAAAAAAAAAAACCTAAAAAAAATATATAGAAAAAAAGAAACAGAAAATATAACAAAAATGACACTAGAACTGTGCGAAAAGTGTGCTAAAAGTGTGGGTAGAGAGGGGGTGGCAACAACTTTGGCAATTAAGGCGGCTTATGGTTTTTATGAGAGCATAAATTTTAAATTTTCTATACGCCGAGCAGCCATAAAAACGTTTGAAATTATTTTCACATCTCCTTTGTTTCTTCCTCACTCTCAATGGCTAAACCACAAGTGATTATGTGTGTTTCAGTGTGTGTATTGGTGTGTGTGTGTGTGTGTGTATATATATGTAAGTGTGTTGGTGTGTGTGTTACAAGCATTTGGCATTACATGGAGGCGGCTGCTCATTAACGCGGCGCCGCCTTCAGACTTGAAGAATGCTTCGGCAAGGAGCTTCCGCGCTTTGGCTCAAAGTGTTCAAATGTTCAGCTGCCTGCCACGAGATTTAGCTTTGCTTCTGCTACTAATTCTTCTCTTTCCTCTACTTCTTCTTCATCTTCGTACTTTTCTTTATTTTCTTCATCTTCTTTACGCAACGCTTTACCATTTGAAAATTTAATGGCTAGCCTCGTGGATTATTAGTAAAGTAGAGTGTAACAAGATGAACGGCTGCCTGAGTAATGGCAAATGGCAAAGCATTTTACAAAATGCCAGCGATTTGTTGCAATTAACAACGCGAAAAAGTTATTTAAGCTCTGCGCATTCTCTCCTAAAAATAACCGAAATAAAATAAAATAAACTGCAGCTGAGCTTCTAAAGAAATCGATTAAAATTCATGCAGAAATATATGGCCACTCGTAGACATAAATTTTCTTTACTAAATACTTCTATTCTCACTCATCTGTTGCGATAAAACTTTTACTTAAGGTCGTTCAATTTCCTTGTCTATACTTCATTCAGCCAATCTTTCTGTCTGTTCTTCAGTCAACCATAAATCGCTAATCAGAGAACAATAAATTTTCTTTTACTGGTTCTTTATGCTTTCGTTTTTATCACATATTTAATATAGTTCCCTAAAGTATTCAAGTTACGTAGAGTCTTCATTTTTTGTGTCTATGTTCCTATGCATGTACGAATGTATCTATGTTCTTAATATATAAAAATAGGTTTAGATTTAAGTTAAATTTATTGCATATATTTTCTAATTTTATACATTATTATATTATTTGATTTTATTCGATACATTTTTCATATATCATTTTCATTTTCAATTACCTTTGGTATATACATACATAGAGCGACTTTAATGCGCTGTTTAATCACAATCTCACGCTCATTATGCTCATTTCACACAGTGCTTTGTTTAGGCATTCACATATGTGAATGTATTCATGGCGCACTCAATGCATTCACTGCCAGCAAGCTTTAATCACATATTTCGTTTCATTTTCGATCCCTTTGGTTGTGCCTATGCCTGTGCTTTTTGCTTTTCAATTAATGTCCCCATGTTGGCAGCACAATGCAAACTCAAATCATTTGCTTAGCCCACATACAGAGAGCCCTCCCTACTCACAATCCCCAACCTCAAACCCAACCTCCCCACTCGCTTTATAGTATACAGTATACGAACAGCTATACTCATACGATATCCTGATTAGTCATCTAAAGGCACGTCGTTTATGCAGCCCCTTTTCATATTGTTTACTGTTTGTATTGTTGCTCTTGGCATGATTCGTAATATCTCATTTTGTTGTTATAATGTGTATATATGTATATACGTATATATATATATATTCTATATTCTATATTAAATTTTTTCTCTCATTCTCTTTGCAGAGTTATAACGAATTACTTTGTAGTTTCCTTAGCCATGGCTGATATAATGGTCGCTATTATGGCCATGACATTTAACTTTAGTGTGCAAGTAACTGGGCGGTAAGTACAACAACAATGCAATACACAGATATATACATACACACTCACACAACTATACTCACACACACACAATGCTACATTGACACAGTAGTAAGCACAGCTGCAGCTAAGAATTACAACTGCAACTGAATGCAGATAGCAATGTGAATGCCAGTCGACTGCAAGTAGGTGGCCAGGGTGGAAGAGGCTTCATGGGAGAGGGAGGATGAACAAGAAAGGGTTAGCAGTGTGGGTGGTGTGGGCGGATTGACTGCAAAGACAGTGGCTGCAGCGTAGCAACGTCCGGCGTCCCGCAGTCCGAGCAAACAACCAAAAAATCCCTGAAAAAATGAAAGCAACGTTTATTTATGCTGCTCTTTGTGTGCGTCTATCTGCGCGTGTGTGTGTGTGTGTGTGTGTGTGTGTGTGTGTACGTGTGTGTGGCTTTATATGTGGCAAATGCAAATGCACAAAGTCATCCCTTGCGCTCATTCAGAGCTCATGTGCGTACATTTTGTGTTCTCAAGTATTAAAATGTGCAAACAAAAAACTACAAAAGAAAATGTTCAACAACAACAAAAAATTTAGCAAAAAAAAAGAGAATGTAAATTACAATTATTCACCACGAAATTTAATATACACTTACAAAGTAAAATGATCAAAGGAAAATTAAAACATATTTTAACCTAACAAAAAATTGAAGTAGGAGAAAAACCCTAGAGAAAACTAAGCAAACTTAAGCGGCTTTCGTTTGCCAGAATATTAGTTAGAGGTATAAAATTATAGTACAAACACGTTTATACTTGTGCTATAATCCCTACGAATTTTAATTATATTTTAGAGTAATTCCAAATTCAATCAAAGTCTAAATTTGCCACTAAAACGCGACTTTATATTATTGTTAAGGATTGCAAATGCTTTGAATGTTGCATTAAATTGATTTTAAAAGCTGCGGGTTAAATGCATAATCATGATAAATTAAAGCTGATTAAAATTGAATATAAAATGCGCCAAAACTATTAAAAAAAACAGCTATAAAATTATATAAAACAATTTGATACAATGGCTAAAAACCAACAATGCAAATCGAAAATAGCAAAATTCAATTAATTTTTGTGGTTGAAAAATTACACATTAAGTGATATTTTACATGAAGTACGTAAAATGAAATTCTAAATTAATTAAGTTAAATATACTGTGTTTAATATTGTTACTTCGTTAGTACAAATACTGCATTAGCAACAAAATTTAAAGCATTTAAAACACACACAAAAATCTAGAAGAACTGGGTTCATGTCCATGCTAAGTGCAAGGGTTCCTGAGCACAGTTAAGCACCCAAAGGGAGTTTTCTGTCGAGTCGAAAGCATAAAACTTAAAAGGTTTTATGCACAAATTTCGTGTGCTTGGCGAAAAGCATGTCGAAATTTGTGGCAGTGTATTCACACATACTCACACACACTTCCAGCGAATGAGCACACACAAAACGGAGCGCACTTTGCATAGCTATTCTAGGGTACAAAAACCCGTCAGAGTGTGACATGGTCACATCCTTCACACGGCTGTCTCTCTGTCTGTGAGTGAGTGGATGTGTGTGGGTGTGACTGTGCGTAGGTGTGCGTATGTGTGTAGAAGTGTAATGCAATATGCGAGTATGTGATGCCAAGTGTAGATAGCACTAGTTGTATGCTTGGTTGCCTGACTGCCTGACAGCCTGACTGTGTGTCTCTCTGGCGCTCTGCCTCTCTGCAAGCTCTGCCAGCTCTTGTCTGCTGTGCTCTGCCTGCGTTCAGTTAATTATGCATGGGTGCTGCTTTAAGGCTGTGGCTTAAAGCGCCCGAATTCGGTTTGAAGACGAGCCTCAAGTGTTTGCAATGTCATCGCCAGCGCTGCGTAGCTGAGTGCAGCGCATAATGTGCACACTTTGCAGTCGGCGAAAAAAAAACCCCAAAAAAAAAAATGTATGAAAAAAAAAACTTCTGGCATCGTCCACTTGACCACGAGAGCTGCATATAAATTGGCATTGCCTGGCAGCTGCCAAAAGCTGTAAGTGAACGCTCGTTATAACCCATAGAAACCATCGTTCAAGATCTACCGCACCCATACCACATACCACACAGCAGCACCACCAACGCCAACACCCACGCCAACACCAACGCCTACGCCCACTTGGCATTCATTAGCAATTTTACCTAGATTCGCCTTTCCCTAGTTGCATAATTGACACTGGGCCCCCAGGCGTCATGCTCATCGTCGTTGTGGCACCTTTTACCAGGGCCCTGTGCCCAGCTTAAGCGCCAATTCATGACAGCGCAGCACCACCAACAAAAAACCAAGCAGCCCAACAAAAAATTGAAGAAGAAAAAATCCACGCGAAAGACAAGTTAACAAAAAAGTGCGCCTACTTAGTATACGATGCTGGCTATGTAACTGCAGGCGTCAAGCTGGTGCTGATGCTGCTTTTGCTCCACTGTGCCTGTGCATAGTCGAAAAGTTTTTTGAAACTGATGCCAAACTGGGTGCCCGATAATAAATTTTCCTGCCCGCTGGCAAAACGTGGCGCTTACACTCTTCCACACCCACCAACCCCCAACCCCAGAATAAAAAAATACACAACCCAAGCAGCGACAACAACGCGACTTTTAATGAGTTTTTCATGCAACCCGCTCGCTCGCTCGGCGGCGTCGGCGGCGTCGACGGCGTCAGCTTGTGGCACGGTCTGTGTGTTTGTGTCGCTGCCCGTGGCAATATCACGTCGAGCACGCAGTGAGTGCATTAAAGTGCTTTAATTTTCGGGCTCGACCAAATTGGTAGTCTGTTCAGTTCATGGGCAATGTCATCTACTCCGTGCAACAGAACTACGAGCGATGGAATCGATAAATACATAAATCAGAGACAAACGATAAGCAACAGAGTTGCCAAACTTGTTTTGTGGCCAGCGGCAACTATATTTACTTCAAGTTCACAACTTTTGCCATAGTTCAAGTTTATATTAAAAGGTTTACATTATCTTACATTACCGAAGTTTTCTAAGCTCTATAATTATCAAATTTTGAGTGCAGGTCAAAAAAATTTTATAAAATTTCTAAGTAGATTGATTGACAGATTAGACATCTTGTGAATAAACTTTTAAAGACTCTCGCTCTTATAAAAAATATTACGAAAATTTTTAATTGTGGATGTTTGTAATTTAAGATTAATTTTCAATATTATTTGTTTTCAACAAACTACATACAAAATCTTCATATCCAACTCATATTATTTTCGACATATAATTAAACTATTTTAGAATGTCTATACCAACTTTACTTATCTGAATAATTTACACATAACAGGATGTCCACTGAGTATTCTTGTCCATAGATCAATGAAATTTCAAATTTCCAACAAAAGTTCAATTTAAATTTATTATACACTTTGAAATGAATACATTTTACCTATTCTACCTTCAGAATATTAAAACAGAATTCCAATTTTGCTTTTAGTTGGAATTTCAGCCCATTTCTATGCGATCTGTGGAACAGTTTGGACGTGTACTTCTCAACAGCGAGCATTTTGCATTTATGCTGCATATCTGTGGATAGGTAAGACTGCACTTATGCACTTATTGCCACTTCAGAGTCTAATAACAGTCATCTTTTCTCTGACAGATACTATGCGATTGTTAAGCCGCTCAAGTATCCCATCAGCATGACGAAACGTGTTGTGGGCATTATGTTGTTGAACACATGGATATCACCGGCATTGCTATCATTTTTGCCCATATTTATTGGCTGGTATACAACGGAGGAGCACATCATATTCGTGACGGAGCATCCGGAGCAGTGTGCGTTTGTGGTTAACAAATACTATGCCATCATATCGAGCTCCATATCGTTTTGGATACCATGCACCATCATGATATTCACCTATCTGGCCATATTCCGTGAGGCCAATCGTCAGGAGAAGCAGCTAATGATGCGACATGGTAATGCCATGCTGATGCATCGACCCTCAATGCAGCCATCAGGTGAGTAGGGTGTTGTCAAATGACACACAGTTACCGTGTTTGGGTTGCTCTTACAAAGCCTTACGCATTTATCATGCCTGTTGGGTTCACTCTTTCACTGTCTCTCCTTCTCTCACGGTTTTTATATCTCACTCGTTCAGGTGAGGCGCTGAGTGGCTCGGGCTCATCGAAAACGTTGACACTACATGAGGTCGAGCAGGAGCATACACCGACAAAGGACAAACATTTAATCAAAATGAAGCGGGAACACAAGGCCGCGCGCACTCTGGGCATTATCATGGGCACCTTTATACTCTGTTGGCTGCCATTCTTTCTGTGGTAAGGATTTGCAGCATAATTTATTTAATGTCGCGCATGCATAATTAAATATTACTCATACGCAGCGTGTGACAGCTCTGTCTCACTGCTTTATGGGATGCCTGCCATAAAACCCGCACACCAAGTCTTTAAAATTTTTGACATTTACGCATATGTTTATAAACCATATACAATATATATGTCTGTCTGTTCCTCGCAGGTACACGCTCTCCATGACCTGCGGACCCTGCCAGGTGCCCGATATCGTGGTCTCCATTCTCTTTTGGATCGGCTACTTCAACTCGACGCTCAATCCGCTCATCTATGCCTACTTCAATCGCGACTTTCGAGAGGCTTTCCGCAACACCTTGCTCTGCCTGTTCTGCAACTGGTGGAAGGATCGTCACATGCCCCTGGATATTGATATCAGACGGTCCAGCCTACGCTACGATCAGCGTGCCAAGAGCGTCTACTCGGAGAGTTATCTCAACTCGACCACGCCCTCGCATCGCCGTCAGTCGCAGCTGGTGGACAACTTATAATACAGGGACGAGGCTCTGCTGACGCCCATTGCTCAGCAGCAGCAGCGTTTGGCAACAGGCGGCTCTGGTCTGGGCGCGGGCTGTGGGGGTGCGTCAGGTGCGACTGGTGCTGCAGCTGGTGGTGGCAAGCCGAGCGTGCTATCCGCAGAGGATGTGCAAGAGATACAGATTGAGATACCCATGGAGTATATAAACAAATGGAACAAGAATAATAATGCAGCAGCCGCAACGGCCTCCAGTCATGTCTAAGAGACTGAGCTGATGTTTGACGACAAACTACACCAACAACATCTTACAAACTATAACAAACAGCAATAATACAACAACAACAACAACAACAACAACAACAACAACAACAACGACAAAATGCAGTGACAGCAAACGAATAAATGCAATTGCAAAATTTCCATTACATTTCGTATTTTTCTTTCTCGAAAAAAAAGTTATAGTAAAATTAGTAAGAAATCATTGTATATAATATTTAAGAACCACAACATACTATTTACACCCACTGTATGTACACGCACACACACACTTTCTTAGTGTCTATTGTCTGTTGTTATTTTTTATTTTTGCCTAGACACTGCATGAATAATTTGTTATTTATTTTCAATGAAACAATCACCTGTATATAGTCCAATATTCTTTTTGTTATTATTACGATTAATATTGTTTAGTGTAAACACTGCAACTAAATTAAGCTCAGGTTGTAAAGCGATGCAGAGACATTTTCTATGCCTAGCAGAATCTATCCTCAAACAAAACAAAAAACAAATATTTGCTACATTCATTCACAGGGCAATCAATACATTGAGCTAAGCGAACCGAACAAAAAGCAACAATACTAATAAACATATGTTATATATATATATAGTGAATAATTAAACTATAACCTAAATTTAAACTGTGCCAATTAACTAACATACAACAAAGTAAATTACATAACACTGGCACATTAAAGTATGCAATATGCAATTCAATTGAGTGTAACTAAACTAAACGCATAAATTTAGTATGAAGATCGAACTTCTAGTAAAATTGTAGTAGTATTGGTATAAATCATAATACAAACACACGACAATCGCATGCAATAAGAATGCTCAAACAAACGAAAAAAATATTAAATTGAAAAATCAACAAATGATAGTCAAGAAATTATAGTAAAATGTTCATTAGTTAATTGATTAGCATAAAAAAGTAAAGCATAAAGCGTAACTAGAGTTAAAGAGCGGCAGTCAAAATCAAAACTAAATCTAGTGAAAAGATAAATCAGTTAAAAATTAATCAGCGCATGTAGTGCAAAGGTACATCGACAAACGATAAACGATAAACCACAAACTATTAACGATTAACGATAACAATAGTGTTTAAACAATGTTACAATTTATGTGTATCTCTGCTCTAAATTTATCTCTATATCCTTCTCGGCATCTGTGTAGCGAAAAGTTCTTTGGGTTGCAGTTCCTGGAATTAAGTTGACTGTGTAGCCTGTTGGGTGGAAGAGGCTTGTGCACTGCTTACAAAGTCAGCAACTTGATTCCAGCAATTGCGGCACGAATTCAACGCTTTTTCGCCCAGTGTAACAGTGTGAAATTTCAATTATACATAGAGTATAATATATATACATCGGTTGATTTATAGAGCATTTGCGTTTGTTTGCATTTGTTACCCTCCAATTGTTATGCAAATTTGCAAGTAGAGCCAAATATAGAATAAAAGAAGCCAAGCTAACATTACGCCATTGTATTTAGTATTTATGTACACACTATGATTATTGTTATTATAATTATATAATTTTGGGAGCATTGTTAAATTCGAAATTGTAAGCAAAAATGCTTCTTATTGTTATGCATGCTGAGAGCAAGCCACAGAAACTCTGTTGTTGATTTCGGTACTAGTCGAACCTACCCCAAAAACACCCACATCCAAATAAAATACGAAACCCACAAAAATGCAAGGCAAACATAGGTAGTATATACTTATATATATTTAGAGAGTTGAATAGGAAGTATGTACTATATACATTATGTACTCATAGGCATCAATGTAAATGCATTATGTATAATTTTCCTTAACAATAACCAAAACAAAACTAAACAAACTTGAATATTAGAGCAACCAACCCCAAAGAAACTTATTATATTTTTATACTCGTAAGCAAAATATAAAAACAAAGCTAAACTAATTTGTACACATGTCTAACGATATTTATATATATATATATAATATATTAAATATATATATATCTGTCTCTTCTACACATCTCCGCGCC
>JBANCZ010001586.1:0-20520 GCA_037040025.1 Sphaerogastrella javana | reverse complement strand
GAGCAAAGTTTGAGGCCACCTGAAAGGTATGCAAAGCCCTCGGTCAAACAAGCGGTTTCACACTAATTTCAACCGAGCGACATCACTGTAGCACACCTGCCGGTGCCGCTAAAAGGCGAAAATCGATCCCGTTACTCGATTTTGGCGATTTCGTCGATTTTGATCGATTTTCTGAAGCGGCCTCCGGACAGCCGGACATGGCTCGATCGACTCGGCTTCTCCTCCTGATCGAGAATATACATACTTTGTGGGGTCTGCCACACCTCTTGGGATACTTTAGGGTTCATCGGACGATCAGTGCTGATCATTTAGCTATTTTACGGTTTAATCAATGTCAGTGTTGATCATTTAGCTATTTACGGCTACGTAATTTTAGTTTTAACTAATTAAAACAGAATGTACTAAATTAAATTGACTGATGCAGTTAAAGTATGAAGCAAAGTTGAATGGAAATTGTAAATTCGAAGCACAAATTGGGTTAATTCGTGTGCAAATTGTATACCACATTTAACTATACGGTATACTAAAACAACTCTTGAGTATTTCCACTTAACGGCATAAGTATAAATGCCACTTGGCTTTGCGTATATCTTTATCTGTGTGATTGTGTATGTGTGTACGCGACAAAGTGGTGCGCTTTGGTGCTGACAAATCGAAATTTATTAGGAAACGCAATTGAGAAATCCCTTAGCGGTACTTCAGCTGCAACTTGATGCCGCTACCATGGCAGCCAAGTAGCTGTAAAAGCCAAACACTTGCCAGCACAAAAATGGAGTTGAAGCTGTTGAAGCAGCTGAAGCAGCAACAGCAACAGCAACAGCAACAGCAACAGCAACAGCAACAGCAACAGCAACAGCAACAGGAGAAGCAGAAGCAGAAGCAGCAGCCGCTGCAGCCGCATAACCAAAGCGTATTTCAAATTTCCACAAAACAGACAAAAAGCACATCGTTTAGGCGCAACCACAGCATACACACACACACACACACACACATAGAACTACACACATACACACACACATGCAGCCAGACAGTGGCAGTCGAAATTTGTGTAACAGAGCCAAGTTTTCCCAAAAACCCCACCGAGACAGACACACACACACTCACACACACACACACACGTACAGTGGGTTAGATAAAGAGGCCAACGAGTGTGTGGAATGAGACAAAGCTGGCGATACAAATGCCGGCAAAGCCAGTGAGGCAGCCAGCTGAAGGATACTTTGGTTGGCATAACAAAAGCCACACAAAAGACTTGGTCCTGCATAACAGTGCTGAGAATGGCGATGATGATGCTGCCACTGCACATAGCTCTTGTTGCTACTACTGCTGCTGCTGCTGTTGTTGTTGTTGCTGCTGTTGCTGCTGTTGTTGTTGTTCTTGTTGCTGTTGTTGTTGCAACTGCAGCGGACTTAAAGCTACTTTTCGACGTGTTTCCAGCAACATTTTTACCTACATTTCACTGCAAATTCAAACTACAGTGAGTGCTCGTAAATACTCTATAGTTTATCATTAAAATTTATCATTGTTCAATCATTAAATTTTATGTTTTATAAACTAATAGAAAACTTTGACATTTATAACAATTTCCTTTGACTTTAGAGCATGTTTTGCATTGCAAGTTTTGCAGCTGGGTTTTCTTTTTTTTGAGCGCTTGCCGTATTATCATTGTATGCATTTGTTTTTATTGAGCAATGTAAATTTAACACATGATGCATGTGTGTGTTTATCTGCTTGAATGGGTGTATGTGCGAGTGTGTGTGTGTGTGTGTGTGTTTGTGTGTCTCAACTCGTGTGGTGTTAAAGTTTATCAACATATCGTCAACATTGCTGCTGTTGCTGTTGTTGTACTGCCATAGCTAGCAGTCGCTCATATTTATTTATGGCTCAGCATAAAAACCCCGAGAGCTATTGTACATATATAAATAAATATATATTTATATATATATGTATATACTTGTAGTCTAGGGGCAAGACCTAGTGCTGGCCACAAGTTGCACGGATGCTGCTGTTGATGCTGCTGATGCTGTGGCTGCAACTTGAAGCCGTAGCAGCTGACAGTTTGGCAGTCGTTTTACAATGTTATCAATGCTTTCTTTGCTACTTTCTTTTGCTTGCTTTCTTTATGGTTGTCTTTGTTGTTGCTGCTGTTGTGCTTTGGCCCGGATTTAGCCATGTACACTTGTTGTAAACAACAACATTAACAAGGGTTTGATACGACTTGAGAGACCAAAATTGTAGCAACAGTCCTGGGACAGGGGAGGGCTATTGGGTTCGCACACTCATAAGCATTCATTGGAAATCCTTTTCGATTTATTTGCGTATTCAAACGGAAACATTTAAAGTGATTGCGGATGCAAATTTTTTTTTAACCCACCAACCACCCTCCCCCCCAGTATGTGTGTAGGCAACAGAACGAAACGTAACCAAATGGCTCAGCTCTATGGAAGCACACGCACACACACACACACATACAGCCACGCCCACTGCTACCTACACTACCTATACAGCTCCACTTGCTCCACTTGTGTTGCTGTTGCTTCTTCTTCTCTGTTTTGGGGGTTTTGCACAGATCTGAGAAGCATTTACCAGCGCGTGCCTGGCAACATTTGCGGTTTTTGCGCCAACTTCACACATTTTCTTATGTCGGTTTCTCGCTTTTGCTTTGCTTTCCTGTATTTCTGCTTTTCCCCCCTTCTCTCAATCTTTATCTCTCTCTCTCTCTTTCTCTCTCGTTCTGTATGTTTTGTATTGTTGCTTTTGCTGCTGTGCCATGAGAATTTCAATTTCAACACAGGTGCTTGTGTTTGTTGAAAAAATAAATATCAATCATACGCCCCAACAGCCCGACCTTAAACAGGCAACTGTCTTATTTGAAGGGGAAGTTCTTTTATTTATTTATATTTCATTTTTATTTTATGTGATTTCATTTGCAAAACGTTTTGCATTCGCCTTTGCACGCGTTCTCAATTTTTCTGGAGCTATTTTCTTAGGCAATTAGTTAAATACTGTTAACGCTCTATATATATATTCAAATATATATATATTTAGTCACCTTTAGACAATCTAAAAATAGACATAAAAAGCCTGGATTAAGGCAAAATGAAATGCCTATAAGTGCCATAGCTTGAGGCCATGCAATTGCTATGGCCACTAAGACACTGAAATTTGATTAATAATTTCTTAAATGCTCTGAAAATGTTTTAAATTATTTCAATATTTATTTATCTTGCTTCTTGACATGAATGTGCGACTCGTTGTGCCTCATTGTGTCCATTAATTTCGCACTAAACTACTAAAAAACTGTTAATGACTGCAAAAGCGGGGCGAAGCTAAAGCTTGAGAGAGATGTGAGTGTGAGGGCGGGGGGAGGTTATGGTGTCGTTTGCTTTGCATCATCAATGAACGATCAGCTGCTCTATAGCATTGTGTGCTCAATATTTGTAGCACTTTATGGGAATTGTTTGCTGACAGCGTGCTAATTGCCTTGAGTCGAGCACTAAAAGACGCAGCTAAAGCGATTAAATGCTTCAAATATATATACATATATATATATATATATCTATACGTAATATATAGCGTATAAATATCGAGCGCATCGACCACACTAGCTATCAAAATTTTAAACTTTAAGCAGTTGCATGCCACAAAAAAAAAAGATACACACACACACACACAAAACACACCCCCAGCTGCAATCAATTGAAAGAGACGTACACTCTTTTTTTGAGGGTACAACAATTTGAAATTGAAATTGAAATTACATTGCAGCTAAAACAAAACAATTTAAATAAAATAGAAACTACACACACACACACACACACACACATACATTAAATGTGTGTGTATGTGTGTGAGTGTGTGGCGAGGGAACTGTAAATAATTCAGTAGCAGCAGCGGCAAATAGCTTTAGCTCAGCTCAGCAGCAAATTAAATCAAATAGTTATATCATGCGAATAAATCGCCGTGGCTACATATCGCATCGCACATACGCCCCGTTGACCGGGCTACAGCTACAGCTCTAGCTACTTACGAGTAGCGCAGAACACGCCGGGCATCAGTACGCGCACTTCGCTCAGCGGCAGCAGATCGTGCGAAAAGGGAAGCGTGCGTCTAGGCCATATATAAAGGCAAAACCTCAGACATAGCCGCAGAATCGCGTGTCTAAAAAGGAGCCAGAGCGTGAATAGAAACAAGAACTCGTTGTTCGAGCTGGGAGCTGGGAGTTGGGAGTTTTTCAGGCTATCGACTTGCTGTCTGTGGCACTTAGGTTTCTAATTCCCAAACGTATCCATACGCGTGCTGCAGCGGCTACTGCGTGGATTTGAGACAGGAACAAGGCGTGTCAGAGCGAGAAAGAGAGAGAGAAAGAGTGGAAGGAGAGCCTGAGCATTGCATTCTATATATTGATACTTTGCACTAAACTCCAAACGACGTAGCATCTGCTCTGGTGCTGCTGCTGCTCCTGCTACTACTGTTGGGATTTTTTGTTCTTCGTTCGTTCGTTCGTTCGTTTGGTTTTCACTGACTCCAGCATGCATACGCCGGCGGGTAAAGTGTCGGGCTACATTGTCCTGATGATTGTGCAAATAATTTTCCTGGTGCTATACTGGCTGTTCGTGCGTTACGAAAAGGCTGTGCTGCCGGCGCCGTTGCTCGTTGCTGAAGACGCTGGATCAGCAAACGAACACGTTTCAAAATATCCGCGTGAGTAGCCAAGTATTTCCTGTACCAAAGCAAAACCAACAACACCAACACACTCACACTAACACTCACACTCACACTTAGTCCCACTTGAAATGGCAGTCAGTCATACTCACACCATTCCCCAGCCACCTACATAAGCCACCCAATTGGGTGAACTTTAGTTTTGGGGTAAACTTTTGTCAGTCCATTGCTAAAAATAGCCGCTAAAAAATTATTGATATTATGAAAAGTCGCATTATAATTAACAGCTAATTGACAGCATTAGCTTTTGTCGGCATACACTCGGAGAAAAAAGAGCATAGTTCACAATGTTTGCTGTCGTTGTTGGTGTTGACGTTGATGTCGATGTTGCTATTGTTGACTTGCGGTCAACTGTTCCAATTTTTATCTGCTCGGGCATGGTGTGGCATGGCTTGTGCATTGAGTAGCTGTCCATCAAATTCTTCAAACAAATCGGTATCAACTCCTATCACTTGTCTTGGCCTGAGATTGCACTACATCTAGCTGCTGATAAGATCAACACAGACCTATCATAAAAGTCAACTGACGTTGTGGCCCTGTTAAAGCGCAAGGTGTAAAAAAAACATTCACCAGTAGGGGCGGTGCCTTGCAGTAGAAGCCCTGTGTTTGGTATATTAGGCACAGATAGTATTTTTGTAGCAGAGCAGTAATTTTGGGATAGAATAGTATTTGCGGTGCAGTATGTTTTAGGGCAATATAGTATTTTCAGTTCTGTATAGTATATCGATAATCGATTTCTACAATTATATGCTATTCAATAGCGAGGGAGTGGGTGCAGATATCCAAAATAAGAAGCAAACTTAATCTACGTACCTACGTATAACCTATACACCTATTATCTTGCCAAAAATCAATACTATATCATTATTAGTTTTCGAAATCTACAGACGGATATGGCTTAATCGGCTCATCTTCTTAATAAGATAATATATACTTAATGGTGGCTGGGCCTCTTTCTTACTGTTATATACAAACCGACTTTGCACAAAGTTGAAATACCCTTAAGCTTTTTTTAAACACGGTCTACAAAAAAATAATAAGCAAACGCCAAATGAACTCTACTGTTGTCAGCTGAGCGAGTTTTGTGGTGGCATTTCGAAGTAACATGTGACAAGAAATTTAAATAAACTTACCCACACTATGAGGCGATGATAATAATATTTACTTTGCACACAGCACTCAGCGTCAAAAGTTACAGTTTAACTATGAAATCACACTAAAAAAAAACATGACAATTATAGCGCGCACTTGTTCACATTTATGCAAGTGTTTGAATATAAATATAAGTTTTGAACACTGCCATATATGCATAAACACAAGCTTATTCGCTCGCTCTACTTTCTACAAATGCATTTGTAGTTATTTTCACATTTTCACATTTTGCATTTTGTTTACTTTTTGCACTAAGCGTGGCTTTTCTTCTTCAGATGCAATAATCGATATTTTCATAATAATCGATAGCATTGCATAAAATACTAAATATGGCACTCACAGCTATGCGCAAAAGCAGCGTACTAATCGCGCCTTAGCACCAATTCAAACATGCGCTTAAACTTTTCAACTAAATAATTTTCATATTTTTAATAGAAAAAAATTAAATTGCAGCACATTTAAAAATTAAACACAAGCTCTTCAGAGCTATTAACCCTAACAAAGATCTATGGCTTCGAAGCCGCTTTTTGTCGGTCTGGCAACGCCTACCAGCATTTTGAGTCTGGCTGGGCCAAGTGTTTTGGCGACTCATAAATAAATGAAGTTACAGCATTTTTCGCATAGTCTTGCTACAAGCTGAAGTCCCGTGGCAGCAATTGCATTAATTACTTTTTTGCCACAGTGGGGCGAACCCAAAAAAACACTGAAGTGAAATGAAGCGAGAGCGCAGAGCGCAGGGAACACACAGACAGAGACAGAGACGCACACAAATGAATAATTAAAGTCATTAATTTCAATTTATGCAAATGCGTCTGTAAACAACTTGTTGCAATTCATAATAAATAAATAAAACCGTATTTCACACTAATTGCAACCGCACACACTCAGACACACACACACACACAGACAGACAGACAGACACACATGACCCACTATACAGGGTGCTCTGGGTGTTTGGCTTGAGCTTGTGCCTGGCTTGGCATTTGCAGCCATGGTGACATCAATCTCAATGCAATTGACTTTTGGCAGCAGACAATTGGGCCACTAATTGAAACGACTTGGATGCAATTAATATAAGCGTGTGCCACAAGGCAAAACCAGTTGAAACATGTAACTAATACTTGCCACACCCCCCTCTATACAATGCATATTGATGCTTGCTTACAGAGTTCCAGGACATCCAGGTTATGATATTCATTGGCTTTGGCTTCCTGATGACCTTTCTACGCAAATACGGTTACAGCGCCACCGGCTATACGCTCTTTATGGCTGCTCTGGTCGTCCAGTGGTCGGTGCTGATGAAGGGTTTCCTGCACATGGAAAATGGCAAGATCAGGTAAAGCAAATAACAATATACAGCGGCTACAGGGGCAACATGAATAATTGCCGAAAGCTCATAAATTAATTACACTAAGTTCACATAATAAATAAGTTACAGAAAATTAAGAAAAATAAACCGGAGGACGTAATGAATGCGTGCAATTTCATAGCGGCGCGTGGCACACATCTTTGGCCTCCAAGGCATTAAAGATTCTCCGTTCTCAGTTCGAGTAGTTCCAGGAAATTGGCTAGCCTTTTATCTAAATGCTTTCAACCTCTGCGCCTCTTTGCAGTCTTTCGCTGGAAAACATTATCGATGCGGACATCGCTGCTGCTGTGCCACTTATAAGCATGGGGGCTTTGCTGGGACGCACTACGCCCATACAGCTGCTGTGTATGTCCATCTTTGAGGTGGCTCTTTTTGCGGCCAATGAGTTCTTGGCACTCAAAATCATTGGCGTAAGTACAGCTAACTTTTAGGCGGAATAGACTTTCACTAAGCTCTTTGAATGCTCCATAGATTTGCGATTGTGGTGGCTCCATTACGGTGCATGCCTTTGGTGCCTACTTTGGCTTAGCTGTGGCTCTAATGCTGCGTCCAGCAAGTGACCAGAACGAGGCTGGAAAGCATGAGGGAGCCAACTATGTGTCGGACATCTTTGCCATGATCGGCACCACATTCCTCTGGGTATACTGGCCCAGTTTCAATTCGGTGCTGGCAGCTGGCGCCGGTGGCGAACGTGCCATCTTGAACACGTTCCTATCATTAGCCGCGGCAACAGGTGAGTCACGTGCTCCAGTCCAATCCATGACCAGTGCAGGCCTAGGCAATTAGCTGCCTCAAGTGGCAGCACCTATGCTGGAATTCTTTTTTTCCCCTCTCTCTTCAATGGCTCCAAGCTGCGTTAATTATAATGTTGGCGCGCCTATTAACTGCTGAAATTGAAAAGGTTTTAAGGCGTCCAGTACTACTACTGCTGCTGCTGCTGCTGCTACTGCTCCTGCTGCTGTTGCAAATCTTTATGCATGCAACTCACAAACTAATTAAATGTCAAATAGTTTCGTTAACACATTTGAAAATTTATTTTGAGCACGTAGAGCACATAAAAACGGCACAGCTCGAAAAACCCCAGTAAAGGCAGCTAAAGCAAGAGCAGTAGCAGGAGCTGGTCAGTCAGGATAGAGGCAGCATTTAGTTGTCTATGCGAACAGCAGGGAGACACAGAGAGGGAGAGGGAGGGAGAGCGAGGGGATTGTGTGGGTCAACCATGTTTGACCATGGCCATGTCGTACACAACATATAGAAAATGTGCTAAAAGCAAAAACAACCCAAAGACCAGACACTAAAGTAGCAGCCAGCGGGTGTGAGTGGTGATTGGGGGGGGGGGGGTCTAAGCATTTGCCGTTGCTGTTGGCTCACTCGGTTAATGTAAATAACAAAACACAAATTAAATGTATACAAAGGGCCAACGGGCCATGGCAATAGCAACAACACCAAAAGCAGCAGCAGAAACTGAGATAAGCCAAGCTGCAAGCGGCGCTGGGAGTTGGCGCTGCTTGAGCTTGCGACGGGGGTGTATGTGTGTGTGTGTGTGTGTGGAAGAGAGGTAGTTCCGTAGGTAGGGTTCTGGGGTCTGGGGACTAGGATTGTGGCTCGCTTTGCTGGCGACACTGGGGCGGCTGTGGCCTGAGCCTGGCCATGATATTAAAGCCGTAACGTAGCAGCAGCGGAGGTAACACCTAAGCAGCACCATACGACCATACGAGTCAAGCCAGTTCCAGGGCATACACGCTCTACAAATACCCTGCAAATAAACATTGAAAACTTGAATATAAACTGAATTTTCATCTACATACATAATACTTCTATGTGTGAGCATACCCCAATGTGATTGGCCATGAAATGAAGTTGCAGCTGTGAGCCTGAGTGTGGCTGGACATTTTATGCGGAAGGATGTGCGATTAGTTGAGTCAACGTGGTGTCTAGCCAAAGGGGGCATTCTACACAGTACAGTGGCCAGTTTGCTGGCTATGCTTGGTCAGGCCACTCTCGCTAGTTGTTGCCTTAATTAAACTAAAGCTGGGATTCAGTTCAATGCTGAAATTAGAGGCGTACTTGCTGGGTGTGTCACATTGGCTCTCTGTGTGCGTGTGTGTGTGTGTGTGTGTGTGTGTCTGGTCATGCGGGTGTTGCGACATGCATAGCAGACGACGCCATTTGGTGTTCAAATGCGGCGCCAACAGGAAAATACGCCCCAGTTGTTGTTTTCACACCAAGTTCGAAACGAGCCGAGCTGGTCCTCTATAGCACCCTGTCTGTGTATCCATGTCCGTGTACCTCTGCCTGTCCTGCCCACACCGTCTCTATGTGTATCCTTGTCCGTGTGTCTTTGCCCATGGCTGAGGCTTTCGCTTTGGCTGTGTCTCTGGCCAGTGTCCCGTCTTCGTCTGTCGCTGCCCGCATGGGCCAGCTACGTTAAGCACAAAACACATTTTATAGTCACAAGTGACACCATTGGCGTTAATTTAAATTGTTAAATGTGCAAGTAACAACAACAGCAGCAGTAACAACAAACAAACAACAACTGACGCCCCGAATCTCGGCTGCTTCTGAATTGCCTCAGCTTTGGCGCTGGCTTTGGATTTGCCTCTTCCTCTGTCTCTATCTCTTCCTCTGCCTTTGGTTCTTTCTTTGCCTCCTCCTCTTCCTCTGGCTCTGGTTCAGCTTTAGTTTTTCAGCAAAAACCCTGGACCCGGCTGTAAAAATGCTGTTTAATTGATTTTTAAGCCAGAATTTGTAGCTGTCGCCTGGACAATGTCAAAATTGCTGTGGTTTTCATTGTTGTTGTTGCTGCTTTTGTTGCTGTTGTGATTTGCGCTGCTTATTTGCACTTGCCACAGGCCAAAAACCGGGGCGCCACTCGGTATTAACTAATTTATGCAAATTATTATTGCTGCAACATATGTTACGCCATAAAATGGAGATTTTTAAGTATTTAGTGTTATTTTAGCTGAGATTTATGCTTTTCTGCCTCGGTAATAAACTGTACCATATTATTACACGCCGCTGATGCTGCCTCCAGTTGATGCTGCTGCTGCTGTTGCCTGGACAATGGGAAGGACAAACATCATTCGTCTGTTGTGTGTGTGCGTGTGTGTGTGCGTGTGTTGGTTGTTGCCTTGTTTACATTTTTATTAGTTTTGTGTTTATGAACTGCGGTTGTGGCCCAGGAATTGTGTGGCCTGTGCATCCTATTTGCTACGCTTGGATGATTTAAGAGTTTGTTCTGCGCGCCAAGCGATGCACACAGCCACAACCACACACATATATATATATACAGAATATATATGTATATTACAACACTCAGTCTCAATATATATCACATTGTCATGGCAACATTTCTTATAAATTCAGTGCTTAATTATTTCTGGCTGTCAAGCAATAAGCGTATAAACAATTCTTATTTCATTTTACTGAGCGCCAAAATTATTGCTTGAACCTGGTGAAGTTGGAGTTGCCAGAGTTTAAGTTGCTATTGCTAGAGTTGTCTGTATTAGAGTTGCCGGTGGTAGAGCTGCCAAATTTTAAATATTACGATGAGCAACTCTGCATATGCGACAACTGGCGCAAGCAGTGATATCACTTGCTAATACATGAATGAATAAACATCGTTAAGTTGGCATCATCGATCTTTTTTCCGATAAATAAGCACAAAAGTTGGCATCACCGGCATAGCCGCGATCGGCGCCATAATACGAAATTGAACAGCCAATTGAGAATTGTGAGGAGCTACTGCTAACAAAACACAACCTAAAATGATAGTGCCAATTTATTTTTTATTGTTAAGCAATAATCGTATTTATAGATGGTAATTTTTTTAATAAACGCCAAAACTATTGGTTAGCCCTTGTAGAGTGGGAGTTGCCAGTTTAAGAGTTGCCAAGAAACAGAGCTGTCGCATACTGGGCTGCCACTTGCTGAAGCCTGAATAAAATAACTTTGGCAAGTTGGCAACATCGAGTGATACTCGATAAATAGGCACAAAAGTTGGCATCACTGGCATCAACTGTGATCGGCGCCATAAAAACCAAATTGAGCAGCCAATTGAGAATTGTGAAGAGCTGCAGCCTAATTACGAAATGGGCTAACAAAATACAAGTGAAAAATGGCTATCAATCAGTTTGCAATAGGCTACGACGCTGCGTGCATAGCCCCAAGTCCAATTGGAACTAGAAGTACTTGAAGTATAGGCAAGTGCCTGCAACATACTGTGTGGGTTTCCCTCTCTCATTCTCTGTCTTTATATTGATGTTGTGCCTAACTGTATTCTGTGTGTGTTTTGTACTCTTCTCTCTTTTGCAGTGACCACCTTCGTTGTATCCGCACTTGTCAGCCATGAGAATAAATTGGATATGGTGCACGTGCAGAACTCGACGCTCGCTGGCGGCGTTGCTGTTGGCACCGTTTGCAACTTGCTGCTCGGCGCACATGGCGCTGTCTTAATTGGCATTATCGCTGGCACGGTTTCGGTGCTCGGCTATCGCTATTTAACCGTAAGTTCACCCCTCTCCAAAAAAAAGATGAGGAGAAAAAAGTAGAGCAGGAAAACAACCGTAGGACACTAATGGAGCTCACTACCACTGCCATTTACATCGCACTGCCAAACTACTTTCGAGCCATGTAATCCATGCGAACATGGTGTGGCTGGGCATTCAAATGCCTAGCTCGGCTCTCTCTACACTTAACTACTGCTACTGCTATCGTACTGCCACTGTAGGTGCTTGAGTTTTGGACCAATGCTGCTGGACCAGAGACACAGAGACCAACAGAGAGAGAGAGAGAGAGAGAGAGAGAGAGAAAAAGTCCATGCCGTGCCGTGGTGTCGCTTGCTGCGTTTTAATTAGTGCGCCTAGTACAAAAATGTGACGCTAATGAGTAAAGTTTGTTGCCCGACGGCCTCTGGTGGCATTTTGCAACGCGGGTCGTTGCACGTTGAGTTACAGCTGCTGTTATTCCGCCGGCGCTTGGCCATGTAAATAAATTTACTCTAGATTTTTTTGAATGGTCAAACAGTAATTCCCCAACGGAATGGTAGTTGCTTTTTGCACCTCTATAACGTTTAATTAGTCGTTCATACTGAACACATGACTAGACGTCAAAGCGGCACGTACTCCATGACATGTGGCAGTGAGCCTCCTAGCCTAACTTTACCTACATCCTATGTATATGAAGTGTTGCTAACTATACCCTTTAAATTTTGCAGCCTTGGATGACCAGAACGTTGAGACTGCACGACACCTGTGGCGTACACAATCTACATGGCATGCCAGCCCTAATCTCTGCCATTGCCTCGGCTATTGTGGCATCGATGGTCACATTGGATGATTATCAATCTGAGCTGCAGGACATATTCCCTGCAATGGTAGGCAACAATGGCACAGCAACCAAATTCATGGGCGTAAGTTCAGTCGAGGTTTTGCACATTTCCAATGCTAATCGTCTCAACTTTGTTTTCAGGGTCTGGGACGCAATGCCAGCACACAGGCTGGCTATCAAATCTTGGGCATTGCGCTGACACTGGTCATTGCCATTGGAGGAGGCATTTTGGCAGGTGCGTAAGGTCAAATCAATTGTTTAATTAGCTTTGTTAACTTGGCTTTAATGGTTTCGCATAGGTGCCGTACTAAAGTACACCAGTTTCCGGAATCTGCAAAAGGACGAACAGCATCAGGATGAACAATACTGGGAGGTTCCGGCACTGGACAACAAAGAGGAATAGTTAAGTTCTATGCCAAAACAAAAGAATGGAATACGTCTTGCATTATGCATCCTTTGCTTCTTGTCTGTGCCCACAGCCCCCAACAACAACAACAACAACAACAATAAGAACAAATAGATCACATGCCAATTAATTGATTGAATCGAATACGTGTTTGTCGAATGCTTAAATATTATATCATATATCTATACTTAAACATATACACATATATATTTACTTTAATTTGTTTGTACTTGTATGCATTATTTTGTATAACAAAATATTCTATGTGAGAAGCGCACGTTCTGCCTTTGCCTGCTTTGATTGTAGTTTGTGTTTGTTTTTTTTTTTCGTTGCTTTTTGCTTTTTGTTTTTGTCTTTAGATTTTAGATTTCAAAAATTGCATTGTTAACAATTTGTGTTTTGCCATTGTTTGCTCAATGTTGCCTCTTTATTGCAGTGAACTGAAAATTGTTGACGAGCTTTTGTTATAAACTTGACAATAAACACAAACGCACACACAAAAACCAGCAGCAGCAGCAGGAATAACAATAGCAATAACAATAATTATAACAATAATAACAACTAGATCCTGGAAATCCTTTATGCTCTCGATGCTCTGTTGTTGCGCTTAATTTTTGTAGACACTTGTCGCATTCAATTAAAAAGTTCAACACGAAATTTACACATTTAATTAGCTCCAATGCCCAAATGAAAACACAAAACGGCAGCAGCAAAAAAAAAAAAAAAAAAAACGGGGAATGAAAATGTAAAATAATGAAATTAAAAAATCTGTATAAAATGCAAGTAAAATATATTAGCAATGAAAATATTTTTAATTGTGACAACGACCTCAACTGTCTACCGTTTCTCTCGCTCTCTCTCTCTTCTCTCTCTCTCTCTCTCTCTCTCTCTCTCTCCTGCTGCACAATTGTTATGTTTGCAAATTTATTTTTCATGCTATCCGCGAATTTTAATGGAATTAAAATCATACACACAAATTTGCCAACAACAACAACAACATCAATGACAATGGCAAAAAAAAAGTTTAAATATTTCTCACGAAGTTTTGGCTGGCGGCGCCAATGTCTCTGTTGCTGCTGCCGTTGCCAGCTCTAGCTCCGACCCAGACGCCAACTTTAATTGGCGCCCATTTCTGTTACGCAACTGGAATGCAGTTGTCCCATCCAGCAATTTGTATGTGCGTGGCGTGCTCCATTGAAGGGATGGAGTGGCTATGCAGGGATCGGGCGAGTGGTGACTGGAGGTGAACTCGGCAAACTCGACAAACTGCAACAGCGAAAGCAAGGCTAATTAAGTGGCCCAAGACAAAGTGTCAACTAATTAGCTGACTTTTAGCCAGCTACTTGCACGGTTCCGGGCAGCTTAGCCGGCGATTAGCGCACCTGCAATATATAGAAAAACAAAAGCTAAACAAAACGAAAAAAAAAAGAAGAAAAGAATAGAAAAGGAAAGAAAAACTCAATAATGTCTTTGAAATGCAGCCAGCGCCACACCATTTGAGCCAGCGTCTTAGCCGGATTTGGGCAGCAAAAGCTACCAAAAGAAAAACAATTACCAGCGACTTGGCCGCACTTAAGTCGCGCCCTGACTTGACTCTTCTCTGGCAGATCAAATAGAACTGATTATCACCCGGTGGTGGTGGGTGACTGGACAGATTCACCGCACAGATTGTGGATAAGTATTTATGCTACTAGTCTATAATCCGGGTGGGTTGGTTGGAAAAAAACCAGCTTGATTAGTTTTTCATTTGCTTCAAGCATATTGAGGTGAGCCAAAAGGGGGCGTAAAACATGGGTGGCTAAGGGCGTGAAAGTTTTATCATTTGTCGCATTAAATGGCTAATTATTCGATGCATTAATAAGGCTAAAACGATAAGCTAGCTGACCATAGATGGCGCTAATCACACGGCTATGTAGTGACGATTTCTGATCTTGGAACTTGATTGATAAAGCTACACAGCTCTAACTGAAATGAGTTTGTTTTCGTTTAAATTAAAATATAGTATTCTTAACGAACTTTAACCTGAAACCCTCAAAAGATAGAAAACTAAGCTAGCTAACGATAGATGGCGCTAACAACTTGACTTTGTTTTAGCTTGTTTTATATTGAACAGCTTTTTTTTTGTGCAAAAATTTCTTATAGTTTCCTGTATTAACTTTAACCTTTAACCTTTAGGGAAAATTGCAAAATTGATGGCAATTGAGAAAGCATAATATAAACTATAAGTTCTTGTATTTTTATTTAAATGGTCAAATTGAAATTTCAACTATGCCACTAAAGCATTTTGCGAAAGGCAAAGAATAGCTAAATTGTCAAATGGAGCACACAAACGTTGACAGAAGACACACACACACAGCACACACACACACAGGACACAACACACACACACAGAACACACACACACACAGATACACAAATTGGGATACACGTGTAAGGCGACTAAGTGCAAAAATATTTATAGAGATGAAAGGACGACAAAAGCGTGCAGTCAAATGAGTGGCCAAAGGATGCCATAGAAAGCAATAGAGGGAGAGAGAGAGAGAGAGAGAGAGTGGGTGAGAGAGAGAGAGAGAGAGGGAGAGAGTGGGTGAGAGAGAGAGAGAGAGAAAGTGGGTGAGAGAGAGCAAGTTGTCTGTCCTATGGACACATGGCGGGAGAAGGGCTTGGTGTGTGAGTCCTTTTTGCCTGGGGGGATCTAACATTGGGTTGTGAGTTTTGTGTAGTGCAATTTGGCAAAGTATTCCCCGGTGCGCCGTTTGACTATTTGGCCAGTCCAAACGAACGAAACGGTTCCAAAACACTAGTAGACGTCCATGCAGAGTATGTGTGTATATATGTGTGTATATATATGTATGTCCATGTGTGTGTTTGCTTGTGTATTTTGTGTCTATGCCGATGTCTAAGTGCTGTTTTATTGCATGTGGTTGGCTGGCTTGCTGGCTCTGCCTGTGCCTGCTCAGACGTGGCCAGACAGATGGACACTCACACGTCTATAATAATAATTAACAGCATAAAAGGCAGCAGCAGCAGCAACAGCAGCAGCAACAGCAGAAGCAGCAGAAATGGTAGCAGCAGCACTGCCAGCGACAACCTTTTGATGGTGACTGTTGTCTATGCCGTGCGCAACATATTTTATGCATGCGCTGCAGGCGGCGACTATGACACGACAGCCATAAAAAGCGAAGCAACAGCAGCAACAGAAAGAAACAGCAGAAGTTGAAGCAGCAGCAGCAGCAACAACAGCAACAACAACAACAGCAACAGCTGCAACAACTGCAATTAAGGCGACTTTAAACAGCGTTGACAACCCTGACGACATTGACTTTGCCTTTTGTCTGTCTGCTAGCAACAAATTGTTGCACATACTAGCAAATGCAACACACACAGTCACACATGCTATTGTTAGCTGGGGATTTGTTGCAGCTGCATCTGCTGCTGCTTCTGCTGTTGCAGGAAACTCGAACTTGCTGCGGAAACTTGTACAACATTTTACAGCAGTAATTTTTTGGGTGTTGCTTCCGGCAGCGTTGACATTTGCCAGTCTTTGTTTATGGTCCAAGCCAAGTGGCCCCTGAACCTTATCCACTGCAAACACACACACACACACACACACACACACACACACACTCGTACACACAACTTAAAGTCTTTTTGGCCATTTGCTTAATGTCTTATCGAGTAGGTGTACTCCATGCTGCACGTGGCACTGCTGAACCCTTGCAAAATTCATGATTTACGTTTAAGTGTCATTGGTGTTTAATTATTTAGATAGCCCAGACCGCTCCCCCTTCCCCGTTCAAAACGCCACAGCAGTCGTTTAAGTTGCTTTTTGCACTCGCTATAAGATGAAAGATTGCTTCGCCCAGTGCTGGCTGCGTGAGGGGGAAACGATAGCACGACTATCGCAATAAGTAAGACTTCGTTTATACACGCTATCAGTGGTAGATGGCGCTTTGGAGCTGCAGCTTAGGATGGCCAATAACTGCGACAGTCACACACATATCCACACACACGGATTCACGCTCGCATGAGAGCATTGGCTACTGTTCGTGTTTGTCCATACCTGCTCGCGCTTTCCATTTCATTTTTGGGGGCAACCTCTGCCATTTCGGAATGTTTGCATGTTTCTGTACTTGCTTACAGCACCAACAGACAGAAAGACAGACAGTGGAAACAAGCCGAAGGGACAGACGTTATGTACATACATAAATATGCAAGCTGGGCACGCGAAGCTGAAGTTGGACCCAGGATACAAAGAACGGACTGCCGCTCTGGGGCTGTGCACAGTTTGCAATACACTTGGGACTTATCGCTACACTGACAGTTCATATGCACATGTGTGTGTGTGTTGCTCTGTGTGTGTGTTGTATGTGAATGTGAGTGCAGGTATGGTTAAAGCATGCCATGCCATGCCGCCTCGCCCTGAAGAGTTGCTTGGCCAGGGCACATTTGGTGGGGGTAAGCAACAAAACGTTCATCCTGTCTGTATGTGTGTGTGTGTGTAAATGAAATTAAATAAATTTTATAACATAATTTACGCTATCACAACATGCACTCCCTGTTAACCCTGACCCCTTGGCCCCTTGGCTGGCTGCATTTGTCTTGTGTTTTCCGCTATCCATGTTATACTGGGATTTGCACTTGCTTCCATACGCATCCTGTGTGTGTGGGCGTTGAAGGGGGCGTGTTTCCTTCACATTTTTCGTTAATGCTGCGCACTGCCAACAGCAGCGAAATGTAGGCTTCAATTAAATGTTAATTTTACAGAGCTTAAGCATGAAATTCGTTTGCGGGCGCATGGGCTTCGGGTGTGTCTTCAAGTTTTCCAGGGATTGCCATTGCCCCACCATGTTTGCCGCTTACCCACACTCCTGCCGCTTTGCTTGTTATTATGCTGTTTGTCGCTGTTGGCGGATTTGCTGGCATGATGCTGAAACCACTCCCAAGTTCTTCACTCCCACTTTCCACTTTCACCCTGCTGCTCCATCTTCAGCTCGCTCTATCTCTCTCTCTCTCTTGAAGCTTTTAGCTTTTCATTAAGGCCTCTCACATCAAATTGGTTATTTTATGACTGCATTTTAATCTTTTTTATTGCCCGCTCGCCTTTCATTCCATATAAATACGGCTCAATGCACACTAAAAAATATATTTTTAAAGCATTCGCTTTCATTTTCGCCAAGCATTTAGAATTTATGTCTATTTTAATGCGCTTTAAGTGCCGCCATGTTTGTTTACATTATTTCATGTTACTGATCAGCTGTGAATTTATGTGTGACCATATATTTTTTGGCTAATTATCTCACAGTCCTAATGCATTTTTCTTGTGCGACTTTCTATGGCAGCCGTATTTATTATCGATATATTTATCTTTAGTATTGGCACTACATAAATGACATATCGATAGTTGACCATGCAAATTGCGAATATTCAGTATTTTTTAGCCACTGCCTACTATTTGTGACAGTATTTTCATGATCGCCATGGAGTGGCGCACTTGACTCTAGTTGTTGACTAAAAATTGTTTGGGCATATAGCTAAAATTTGGAATTTATCAAATATGCAAGTGAATAAAATGCATTTACCACTTGTCTGAGTTCCTGCTGTTGTTGATTTTTGTGGGCTTTTGGCTGTGTTGGGCGGGGCATACACCCAAAACACATTCAAAACACGCTGCGAACTTGAATAAGTTCAAGTGTCCATAAAAAGGAAGCCCACACACACAAAACACACTCGCACAAACACACTCTCACACACTCATATACACTCAGACTCATACACTGACACATACACATTCATATACACTCACACTCATATACTCACATATACCCATAAAATCCATATTGACAGCAAGCCACTTGTAAAGGACGAGTGGCTGAGTGGGTGGGTGTTGAATGAGCGGGGGGAGTGGAGATTGGGGCTCAAGGGTCGTGGCAAACAAAAAGAAACCATTGTAATAATGTCCAAAAATATGTTACCAACACGTGTAGCGTTGCATGCCAACAAAATAAAAAAAAAAATAAATTTCAAAAAGCAAAAAAAAAAAAGATCCCCAACAACAACGAGAACAATAATAAATATTTTTACCCTGTTGACTGCAGCTAAAGGATTGGCTAAGAGGGGGAAGCCCCGAGTGCGGGCAAGCCGCTCAAAACCGTTAGACACGCTTAATCGATGCAACAGCGGGTGAGTGTGTGCTGGGAGGAGGTGGGTGAGTGGCAGTGGGTTGGAGCTGTGGGATTGGGTTGGAGCTGTGGCACTTGTATTTTTATAGCAACGATATTTTATTTACCGCCAGGGGCAGACAGACGCTACTAGACAGACAGACGTCGCCGTGTGTGAGTGTGAGTGTGAGTGTGAGTGAGAGTGTGAGTGTGAGTGTGAGTACGAGTTTGAGTGTGTTTGGGTGGCAGACAATGTCAATGCTCAGGCCGCGTTCATCACATCACACGGCAGCAATTCAGTCAGTGTTGCCGCATTGCTAGAGGATGAGGGGTTGATGGTTGGGGCTGTTCGTTTGTGGAGCATGCTTAAAACATAAAAAATATGCTGACAATAAAAATTTGTTGTCGGCTGAGCGGCTCAGCAGCATGCAACATGCAACATGCTGTTGCACAGCCGACAGCCAAACAGACAGTAAACAGACTGCGACAGCTCGGAGAGTAGGGGAGGAAGTGGGTGTGGTCGGGAGGTCTGCTCATAGAGTTTTTACCTGCAAAACGAATGCACATGGAAATTGTTGAAGGGGAAAGTTGTTGCTTTGGGGCATAGCAAACTATTTAATGCGCTGCAAAATAAAGCAAAATATTGAATTAAATATATAGTAAAATCTTAAATTTTAAAGCTTTCAAAATTATACTAAATGTATAGCAAATATTAAAAATTAAAAAAGTTACTAAATAGATTCTAAAGCAAATGTTAAAAAAGCATGTTTAAGTTATTAAATGCAAGTCAATTGTTAATGTAAAAACTAAAAATTGTGTTAAATATATAGAAAATATTAAAGGTAAAACAAAATTTAAAATCTTTGCCTTTATGTATGAATATATGTTTAATCTATATTCAAACTAAAAGTTAAGTTTGTATAGATAGTCTTAATTTAACATATTTAGCTTTAGTCTATAATCTATAGTTTTTCCACTAGTTAAACTAAATTACCTTGACTCTTTAAGGGCATAAAATAGAATGAAAAAAAGCTGAACAGTTCAATGCCTGCGCGACTTCATTGGAGTTGCAATAAAAAGCGTGGAATTTCGCCATTGCAATAAAATAGAAACAAATGCGCCTAAAAAAACCACTCAAGCATACATTCGGGCTACCCTTTCGATGGGTTGGGTGGCAGAAGCAAAGGCGGAAGAGAGGCAGGAGCAGAGTTAGAGGCAGCGACAGGAGCAGAGGCAGGAGCAGCCGCATGAGCCGGAGCAGTAACTGGTTCTGGTTGCCATAGTCAAAAGTTACAAATGCGCGAGTTACCGACCCATCGGTATCATACACCACCCCTCCAGCCAAACCACCCCGCACCTACAACTAGAGCGATCAGCAT
>JBANCZ010001585.1:0-20536 GCA_037040025.1 Sphaerogastrella javana | reverse complement strand
GTATATATTAAATATCTTATTAAAACTAATTTCAAACATTGGTTACTGATTAACGGCAATGGATAGGGAATATACAAAACGAATTTGAAGTTCGTAATGAAATATATCGAAAGATGTGAAATCCTTAACTAAATGTAAATTGTTAAGCATTTTATATCAACAAGAGACATACACATTATCATAACTCGAAACAAAATCATGAGAATTTAATCGAAAAATACTTTACGGCGGTTGTTTATTCATTTTCTAGTATGGCATTCTAAATTTTCTTCGTTCTTCGAATACTTCTCATAGCGCATAAACTTCTGTATCGCTTCTCCTGCTGCTGCTCCTGCGGGCATTTCACCGAAGAAAGTGCCACACCTGCACACACACACACACGCACACACACACACACACACACATACATACATAAGAGTATGTATATACTTATGTACATGTACATGTATAAGAACATAAAATCTCACAAACACTTGCCTAATAATTAATTTGGCAACACTTTGCATAGCATTTCAAGTTATATGCCGAAGGCAGACCACAATCAACCCAATGTCCACGCGACAGAAAGAGAGAGAGAGAGAGAGAGAGAGAGAGAGAAAGTCTCAGTCACTTCATGTCAATTGCTTTACTTTGCTTCATGCCAAGGCCAACAAAATTAACATAAGAAGTGGCAAGGAGCACAGCAACATCACTAGCAGCAGCAACTGTTGCAGAAGTATCACCAACAGCAGCACCAGCATATTTCCAAGTTGTTTGTCCAGTTTGCCAGTTCTCCAGTTTGCCAGTTCTCCAGTTTGCCAGTTGGCCGGGTTGTCCTGGCAGCCGCACAGCGGGCACATAATTTAAGTGGTTTCCAGCTGTCAAAGGTTGCTGGGGCTGCCAGGTATGATAATTTGCTGTAACTTTTCTTCATTTTCACTCTACTCGCATTGTTGCTGTTCGGTTACTATTGTTGTTCTTGTTGTGAAATCAAGCTAAGCGCATTGACTGGCTTACCAACACAGTTCCATTGTAAGCTCAATGAATGAATGACTGAATGACTGCCTGACTGACGGCTTAAGTAACAGTTTTCTTTTACCAAAAACAAAACGAAATATCCGTATTCTTTTGACAGCTGAGCCGTTAGATGAATGCCAATAGAACCTAAACGAAGTAAACATATTCTGTTGATAACTATGAGAGTGAATCAGTGTTGCCATTGAACACCAAAGTATAGCTATCCTTTCGGGATAATGCAATCCACCTGACGCCTTGGGAAGTTGTCTATGCTTCTAAATAAATATATCCAACAGTAGGAACCCTGTGTTTTGTATTTTTGGTACATAATAGTATTTTTTAGAACAGTATATTAATATGAAAATTCGATTTATCTAATTAATATCGATATCGTTTATTTGTATTCGATAAAACTGTAGGGGTGTAATATACAATAATTCTGCTCATATGTCTCAAATCACAAGATTTTAAAACAACATTTTAAAACATTCAAATTGAGGCTGTTATTCCAAATTTAAGCTTTAGGGTATCCATCTATGAGTGATGGCAAATATAAATAATGTACATTAAACTGTGTAAAATACAATTCCACATATATGACGCAAAGGAGAACGTTTTAGCTTCCAAAAAGGGAGATTTTCTTTTGGGCTTCCCAGTTGCGGGCTACTTGCCCAGGTTTCAAAATTTGGAATAACCTTGATATACCTGCAAACAAGAAAGTGTCGGCGTGACTGATAGGCATTGCTCAATCGAATCGGTTTCTCCTTCTGGTTATATGCCTCAGTTTCCGCGATGACTCCTCGTTTGATCCAAATATCTCTCCTTGGAGCCACATTTTAAGATTAGTAAATAGATAATAATCAGGGGGGGCCACGTCAGGAGAATATGATGGGTGAGGAAACAATTGGAACCGAAAATGATCCGATTTTGCTATCGCTTTTAAAGACGTGTTCGCAGGTACGTTATCATGATGGTATGACCCATTCTATATGTACTAAACCATTTATAAACAGTTTTTTCCAGTCCATGTAGTATTTATTTATTTAGTTTATTAAGTTATGACTATCAATTTAATTCTTTAATCAGAGTTTAGTGTCAACCATATGAAAAATACAACCATCCATACAAATATAATTTTGTTAGTTAAAATGAAATATTTTTCGTGTACTTGCCATAATGTTTAATTTCCCATTTATATATAAGAAACCAGAATATGATTCGTTTTGGTGTTCAGTTACAGTATTGGGCAAATTCTTATATAAATTAATTTATTACATTTACTTATTGGCATTATGACAGCAATTAATTACGATTTTTATTACGATGCCATACTGTATGTGTTTTCTAAAACTAATTACAAAATGTTATAGGTGTAGTACCGCAGCGTAGTAGTATAACAAAAGTCCAAAATATTTCGTAACTCTTGACTTAACGGAAAACTTCCAATAGTAGGGACGATGCCCAACTGTAAAGACTCTGTGCTTTTTCTTATTTCCTACCTAAGGGTGAGAAATTACATTTAGTCCACAATAAAGTTGTTATTAAATAGAATAAAAAAAGATAAATAAACAAATGAAGAAATAAATATTATCATACAAATTAATATCTTTACAAATTTGCAGCATACGTAAGACTTCAAAGGGAATTGCAGATGATAAAAGTTAATTACAAACATTGCATGTAGGTATAAATATACCGTCAAATGACGAATTCCCCGGAAAATATTAAAAACGACATCGTCTCTCAGTCTCATAGATTTTTCATCGATATAGACGGGTGTGTGAATGTAGATGTGAGTATTGATTGGTTCCTGTTGCGGCTTTGGTTAAAAGTGGACCACATTTTGCTTTGTCATCGCTAGGCTTTGTGCGCCCTGACAGGCAAATTGCTTGTCGACCTAAGGATGGGACGGCATATTGCGTATACGAGGCGTTTACCCAGCCTCGCCATTTGTTAATTGCAACGGCAAGAGCATCGTTCCCATTGCTCGGGCAGCCTTAGTTCACCGGATTGCCTGTCAGCTGCAGCAGAAACAAAGTCACGCAGCATCACAACAGCGAAATTAATTAAAAACAAAAAAGCAACAACAAAAAAATTCCCTAACATGTCATTGGTCGAATAGAAACCGCGCGAGTACGACGAAAAAATAAGTCGAGTTTAGTTGGAACTAAATGCTCAACTGAAGAGAACTCGCGTTAAGTGATGAAAAATAAGCGAGTGGCAATAATGCTCGAACAAGGAAAGGGAAAGGAAGAGGGAAAGACGGTCGCACGCAAGTAAACTGCGATGAATTTCAATGTAAATTGCATTTTTAAAAACAGCATTCGAAATAGAGACGGGCGAGCATAAAAACTAACACAAGAAACTGAAGAAACAAGCAAAAGGCAAACACAAACCCACAATGTGAGCTAAAGCAAAGCAGAATAAAGGCATTCCAGTCTCTCGAGAAACTAAAAATACAGATAGAGATAGAGATAGAGACAGAGAAACGGACACAGACACTGAGACACCGCAGCAAAAAGCAGCTGTAAAACTTACCACTGTCATTGTCCCCATACTCTATAGGGAACAACAGCATCAGCAGCAGTAGCAGGACAAGAGCTGGCATTAAATATGGCACATTAGTTACAAGTGCAAAGCGCTCCACGATAGAGAAAGACAGAGTAAAAGATAGAGAGAGAGTGAGAGAGAGAGGGGAAGAGACAGAGAAGGGAAGAGACAGAGAAGGGAAGAGACAGAGAGCATGAGCGAGAGTGGTGTTGGCGACAGCTTCATTTCCAGCTCCATTGCGCCGCCTTTACTTGTCGCCAGCTTGTGATAATGGCTCATAATGAATACAGCAGACCGCGCTAAGACTTTTTTTGGCTCAAGCTATGGCTTAGGCTAAAACTAAAGACTAAACTAAACCAAACCAAGCCAAAAACGTTCAAATGCAGAGCACTATGCAGTGCGTATGAGCAATGTAAGCCAACTTAAGCACCAACTTGAAAGTAGAAAATAGCTAATTTCTTATTGTAATATTTTTGCTATGAGCTGCGTAATGAGAAGAGTTTTTCCTGGGGATATACTAATTATATATATGATACAAACGACCGATGTTTAAAAGAATTGTGTGGCATATAAAACAAAAAATCCGTCAATCGTTTTTCAAAAACCCAGAAAAATTTAAATATTTATAAGTGCTTTTATTTTCGGTTATTCGTGTATACTTTGCATAACCTTTAGTACAAAATAAACAATAGTTAGTTTATTTTTTATGTTAATATATAGAATAAACAATATATAAAAGTAAAGACAGTGCCCTGCAGGTATTCAAAGGTTGATATAGGCATAACTGACCCCAAAATATATTTTATTTGTTATTTTGTTTTCTAGAAAATATTAAAACAATTTCATCATACGAATTTCGTAATGAAATCCTGCTTAATATTTTCTTATTTCTACTAATACAATAGCCGTCTTTTTGTTTTACTACTTCTCATCTGGAATTCTTAATAAGCCATTGCTCTCAGCTTGGGCTCATTGCCTGAAACCGGCATTTAAGGCAATGGGCAGCAATTTCCGGAGACATTTTTGGTCAGGTACGTTGTAGCACAACTTCGCGACTCCTAAAGGTGTGTGTGCTTTAGCGCGAACACTATACCAAAACGGAGATTGTAAAAAATGGAATGGCTCTCGAAGAAATTGCAAGAGTGCTGCTAAACCTGGCTACCTATCCAAACAGGCGAGGCGAACACAACTGTATGTCGCCTTTAATTTATGATTTATGTGGAAATCTGAGATTAACGCAAAAACCAAAGGAAAACGGCACCCAAGCGAAGGAAAGAGACCCTAGAAGGCGTTTACTGTCAAGTCACAGATGCAAAGGCAACTGCAGCGGTTTCTTTAAAGCTCTTGAGTTTTCGAATATAGTCTGCTACATGTTCATAATGATAGTGTTGCATAGTAAAAATTTATTGCCATGGAAATTGCTTCATAAAAAATGCATACAAATGTTAGAAGTCCTCCTATGACTAGCATTTGAAATTTGGTCGTAAAAATATATATTTAAATTAATTAAAAAATATATATTAAATTAGTGCACGCTATTTATTGGGCCCAATTTAAACAAAAATCGCCAAATCCTTTCATTCAATACCAAGGGTGTTTAAAGTGCCATACTTTAAATATATTTCCGACTATAAATTTTCTTATATATATATATATTTTTTAAAGAACAAATAAATAATAATAAATTAAATAACAAAAAATACTAACAAAAGCTTATAATACCCATACTTCCGAAGTATAAAACACAAATATTATAAGTGAAACAAATATAGTCGTACTCCATGCTAATAGATACCCGATAGCTACAAATTGGAATTTAATGCACAATTTTGAATCTAGAACATTCCGCCTTTGCTCATATGCCCCAAATTACATTACATTGCTAAATTTTTTTTTTTTTTTTATCGATTTCTGATATCACTTATCGAAAAACGGTATTAATTATATTGAAAACATTATACAACCCCGATAATACTAAGCTGTTTCAAAAATACTATACAGTGTCGAACATATGAAACACAATGAAACTACTGTCGAATGCATTCTCTTGAATATTTAGCTTTGCCAAGGCACAGATATAATTCCAATGCTATAACTTTTTAAAGGTATTAAAACAACAAATAAAATTGTTAAGTGTGCCCATGTGAAATTATATAAGAGAAACTTTTTTTGTAACGACCTTGAGTCAACCTGTATTCTATGAGGTTTTTCTATGCCATAACAGTCACACTCACTCTTGCTCGCACTCACACTAGCATCTCTTATGTGCTGCAACATGTTGCCTGGCGTTGGTTGACGCTGCTTATTATACGATTGTGGCACCGTGTCGTATGCGTAATGGTTGTGGAAACGTGTCTCCGCGGCGTCTATTTTTTGCGCTTTCTCTCAAATTGTGCGCCAATTTAAAATGTGAACTAAAGAAAAAGCACATGGTGCAAATACTTATCTTTTGTCAAAGGGTGTGTTTCAATATTCTGCGTCTTCATTTAAACAATCGTTCGAAATAGCAAATATCAGCTCTTGTTTGCAGAATGTTCACAAATTCGAAATCATATTCTCCATGAATGCACATGACTTTCGCACATCAGTCGGTAAAAGACAACCTCAACCGACGCACGCACTAATGATCGCGGGAAACACACGAAAAAAAGGAACTAACCCAAGCCAAAGCGAACCGCATACAACATTAAAAGATACTAACCCCATTATGACAGGCTAAAAGGCGGCTCTCTAGTCAGCGACTACAGTTACTGCAATACATATACAAGCATTGATTATTGTTGCTGGTGCTGCTGCAGCTGTTGAGGTTTGGTTGAATTTGTATATGCCATATGTTGCCATATTTGTTCGGCAATGGCAACCAGAGTCGCATAATTTTCCAGAGCCGCCTAAGGCTCGTTATAGCAACAACAGCAAGAGCCATCAGACCCACAAACTGCGACGCGACATCACAAAACACAACACAACAAAATTTCATTAAAAGCAGCTCAAGGTTTCTGAATGCAGTTGTTGAAGTTTTCGCGTTTTTCCTCAGTTTCATCGTTGGTAGCAGGAAAACTTTTTAATGGATTTTACAATAATATAAAAAACGATGTTACTGCTTAAAAGCTTTAATGAAATCTAAATGTGCTCTGCATAAATGTTTAACATCTATATGTTCCGTTCATTATACATAACATTATATTTGTTGTAGAGAATTTAAATAATGGAATTAATTTTAATTTAATTTATAGTAGAAGTTATATAAAAATCGAATACTATGTAATAGATTTCGAAGCTATAAGATTTTAAATTACAATTAGTATATTAACCCCAATCAATTATAATTATTATTTATCTATTATTATTAATCAATCCCAATTTTTTGTAACACAAATCAGTTCCAAATAGGTATAATGCTCTAGTAGAAATAAACTTTATTTACCAACTTAAAAAGTGCATTTCATTGCAGAATATTTTGAGAGAATTTTAATGAGAAAATGATTTTGACTGCTGGGTCAATTGTGTTATTGTTTGCTATTGAAAGACAATGAATTTTCAACTTATCTATGTTGCAACAACAGCTTCAACTTTTAGACCCTATAAAGCAGAAAAAGAGGATGGCCAAACTTTGCATATTAATACAGTGCAAAGTCATCAAAATACAGGAAGCTATTGCCATTCGAGATTTAAAAAGCATCGTAAAATATGCGAAAAATCTGAACAGGCAGCGTTGGGTATTATGCAATTTTCTCGACATTTATAAATATGCCCCATATTTGACAGGTGCATTAACGAAGTTTTAGACACAGTCCCAGACAGAAAACGCCGCCCCCGAACCTGATAAAAAATGATGTGAGTGGGAAAGCAATTTGCTTGATTATGTAGAACAGTTGACGGAAAAGGGCGGATTTTCCCGGACTCCATTCTTCTAACTCTCTCCTTCCTTCTTGTTTTACATTCCACTTTCTACGCCTCACTCTCGAGCTCAGCTTAGCGCGTGAAAACGACTCAAGTTGGGTGTGCCCTTTCGATGCAAAATGATGAAATAAAGCTACGTGAAACAAAAAAAAGAATGAAAGAAAGCGAGAAAAGTAGCGAGAGAGAGAGACAGAGAGAGAAAGCGGGTCGTGGGCAGCATAAATCGTTGACGCTTGACGCCAAAGCAGATTTGTCGCATAAGTCATGTCAAATTACGTACGGCGAATAGCAGGGTGGCGCCTGCCTTTATGAAGGCAGGGGGTAGCAGGTATAGGGTAGCAATTTAAAAACAAAAGAAAAATCATTCTGATTCACATGATTAAAGTTACATTCAATTAAAGGCAACAGTCATAAGTTTCGATGAGATTTTATGAAAACGCAAATCTGAAACAATAAAATACTAAAATAAATTCAAATAAAGCAATATTTAAAACATGAACGATAATTGGACAAAGGATCAGTAGTATAATGGAGTAAAAATGCATTTTGGACTGCAAACTAATTTTTAATTCCTTTTAAGTTGCAGTTTTCTATGTGGACTCACAAGCCTTGATAAATCTATGAACAGTTTAAAGAGATTAAATAAAGAGCAATGCTTGAATAAAGGCAAAAATTGTATTAAAGCTGATTTAGATTAATTTAATTACAATCTTAGAATATGTGCCACATTTCAGCAATACGATTTGTCTACGAAGATAACTTAAGTAATCTACATACACTTCTTTTGCACTTTATTGAATTAAACTATTAAGTCCTAATAAACTATAGAGCATTATTATGGAAATCCATAATCTAATTACAATACAATTTTGGAATTGTATTTCTATTATTTATGAACGCTAAATCTATTTTTAAAATATTTTTATTACCAGATTACCCATTAAACCTCAGGTTTTCTAAGAGTGATCCAGTTGTTTTAGCCGAATTGCTGCATATTACAAATCACTTTAATAGCGATCATGAATACTTGAAATTTTTGCCGAGTCTGTTGTACAGCGCTAAGTGTAACAGGAAATGGGAAGAACCTAAAAGGCAATCGTTTTGGTATTCAAAATGCCTCGGCCCAAGTGTCGTGCCATTTAAATGAGCTTGTCAAGTCGGATTTTTGAACATTAATCACATGACCCAGCAGACAAGCGCCGAGACTGAGACTGGGACTAAGACTGAGACAGAGACTCTGAGTGGAGTGTCTCTGTCGCCCTTACGACTGGGACTGAGACTGGGGCAGCTGAGGTTAATGAAGGTGGCTTCAGCGATGGATGAAAAGAGCAGGCGTGGCTATAGCTATTAGCACGAAACGTCTATGAAAATTACATTTGAACTTAATGACAGCCCAAAAACAATTTTTCCTTTTACAAGAACACATCATTGTCTTGCACGATAATCAGCTGCTTATCAATTATGGTAAGAATGAGAATGATGTGGGACTCACCTATCATACTCGCGATTGTCCTCATCGCAACGATTGTCCTGTAGCTCGCGCCAGCTCTTGCCATGCCGACAGGTGGTCACCATAACCATATCGCGTCCATTATGCAAATGAAAGAGCGAGTTCCGGGTCTCCGAGCCAATCCCATGTACGTAGCTGTAATGAAACAAAAGAAAAACGTTAAAAATTGAAGACCGACAGCAGCAAAAAACGGAAAGTTTCGTCCCTATCAAGGGTATAAAAGCAGAGATATGATATGTTCCATATTACTCCTTATCGATGAGCATAATGCCAGCGCCATATTAAGCTGCTAGATTGCAGAAACACATAAACAGCGGCGTCAAAATCAATCGCAATAAAGCAGCTTCCGCATCGGGACAACAACAAGAGACAGAGGAAGACAAGGCAGGGCGAAGAGCAGTCCATGGGGAAGATCTATAGCAAAGATAAGCGACGAGGATAGAGCTCAAATCTGAGTCGGGCCGCAGGCAAAGCAATTGAAACAAAAGATGCTTACAACAATGGACACACACACACACACACACACACACACACACAATAAAATGCTCACATGTACAGTTAAATTCTTTTTTTTTCCTGCCGGCATATGGGCCAAATCAAAATGGCAACAGCAGATACAGAAACAGAAACAGAAACGATGGCAGTCGAGCAGAAAAGAATTCCTAAGGCAATGCCGGACGCCTTCAAAATGCCAGCTATACCAAAAAAACTGTAAACGTACATGTTCTTTAACTGTATACTACTATATTTATGTGCATGTGTGTATGTGTTAGCAATTTCCTTCTGCTTGGCTTGCAGTTGGGCAAATTTCATAGACAATGAAGTACACACCACAGCAGCAGCAGTAGCCAAGCCAACCGACCACATATTGGGCACCGCTGATTTCCGTTAAACCAATTCCACTCGACTTTGGCTTTAACTTCAGGCCCAACTCTGTTTCTGACCCTGACTCCGACTCGGAGTCGGACTGGGACAACTGGCCAGTGACCACCATTCGCCGCAAGCGAAGCCGCATTCATAGCCACAGTCATACAAAAACGAAACTCACACTCATACTCACATTCATACTTTCACTCGCTCTCACACTCACACTAACAGTTAGTTGTGCTGACTGTGTTTATTTTCTACCATGCCCTAAGAGAGCAAGAGCAATAAGTTATTTGATTTAATCAGCGTGTCATTGAGGTTAGCTAAGCATTTCAAATAATATAAGTGAACACCGACTTATAGAAAATAGCATAAAGGTAGCTGAAACCAAACCAAGCCCAATACTCACAGGGTCCCCATCATAAACGAAAGCATACTTTTACGTGAAACGCCTTAGTACCGTCTCTTTCTGACATTTGCTTCTTGTAACTGAACCCCTGTTTGGCAATTTGTGTTTCAAATGAAAAAGGTATATATTTTTAAGGCCTTAAAAGGCCATACAGTGTTCTAAAAGTCAAATAAAATGAAATTATAGCATATATTTCATTAAACATGCATAAGTGCAAAATATTTTGTAGACCTTGTATTTATAAAACTCAAAAGAGTCTCTATATTTGGTTCAAGATGTATTTATGATCACAACAACAAACTTATTCCATTGAGCCATGTCTGTCTGTCTGTCCATCAGGTTCCGTTCCTACTATTGGATGTTTGTTTCACAGTTCCCCATTATTGATACGTACGCCTTCTTTCCCGATAATAGTTATTACATGTTCGGGTCATATTTGATCGGATTCATGCCGATTAACGATATAGTCATCGAAATCAACTACCATATAAAATATACCGCACTGAAAATAATATGCAGACACAAAAATACGAGGCTCCACAGTTAATACCAAGCGCAGGATACGGATCCTTCATTCCCGTCGGATAAATTTTCCCCTGTAAGTTGCATTTATATGAAATTAAATGATTCAAGACCTATTGGAAATCAAAATAAAACAGGCGCTGCTAATAGCCTAATCAAAATGTCAATTTGTATTGTCAATTCGTTTGCATAAGCAAACTGATTGAGCGCTCATAAAACAAGGAGCTCAGCGCAACAGCTCATCATAATCATCATAATCATGCTCAAATAGGCGGATGGCCGCCCTCTGTAAGCTTCAATTTAATAGCGTAACATTTTATTAGGCATCGGGGATTTCGCGCAGTGTAAATTAATTTACACCACCCCACACAGAGCGGATGAGACAAAACAAAGTCCCGGACTCTCCCTGCACGTACAACTAGATTGAGCGGAGGTGCGTGAGTGTTAGATGTTGCGAGGGAGGAAGGGCGCAGCAGTAATACAAATTAAATGCATAGGGCGGATGTGGAAACAAATGAGAGATCCAGTAAAAAGCTTTTAAAGGCAACGGGCCAAAAATGAAAATGGTGACTGCATTGGCTGCTTAAATGTTATTTATCCCCGAACCTTATTTAAAGTGCATCAATTAAACATTTGATTGGGCTAACAATTGAAATAAAAAACCAAAAGCTTTAACTGTCCTCGCCGTTGTTTAACTAATACAACCACACAACCCCCCCGTCCATACACAGATAAGTACTTACACACAAATACATACACAAAGTGCAATAACCAGAGTTGGTACATTGAACCAACTTCTCTGGTTTGAACACATTCACATTCGCATTCACATTCACCGACCACTAATCCAAACATAATCTAAAATAATTGAGTATTGCCCGTCGAGGATCCTTTCCCCAGCACGACGACAATGTGCGCCGTTTTCCGTTTATACTTTTGTCCTTTTCTTTTCTGTTGCAGCCCTGACAACCCTGAATAATTTATGCGCGCATTAAATGAGCTTTAAATGTGAGTGGGTCTGTGTGCGATGTGAGTGTGTTAGTGTGGAACAAAGTGTCCTATGAGTACATATAGCTGACGAGGGTTGCCTGATAACGTATAGGCCTTTGGCCATAGTAGGGTTCTGCAGAGTTAAAAGTTATTGACTACGACTAAATAAAGTGAACATACTAAATGAATGCTAGGTTTAGGCAATTTCAATTCATTAAGATTGTAATAAATGCTACATGTTGATGTTGTTCTTGTTGAACGAAGCACCCTACGATTTCAATTCCTCATAGAACATGAAGTTATAAGTATGTTGTTATATATATTACCGATTACAAATTATTGATATTAGTTATCAATTATCTATTGCAGGAACTGAGTAAATTCCTATGCAATATTTCTACCAACAATAAAGCATTACTATATAGCGCGCCAAATAAAAACGAAACATGATATTTTCCTTCGGGCACCGGTCTTTTTCTATTGCATATTTTTGAATAGGTTATAAACAAAATATATACGTGAATATGTACAAAATTTATTGTATTGTATAGTATACATATTTCAAAAGAAACTAATTAAATCTGGCAGTTTGAAACAATTTGAATTAAAATAGTTGCATCTTTAATTCAACGACCGAAATAAATTCTTCTTGGGTCAAGTTTCTACATGAATTCATGTAAGTGAAACTCTTCCTGTTCCAGATTTGTTGTAGTTCCCAATGCAAGCTTTTCTTTAACTTTTTACTTAAATGGGAACCCTCGTTTAAACAAATGTACATACATATAATTATACATAGAATATATCTCACATATAGATGTGTTACATTTATACTCATTTTGTGGATTTTGTGGACTTACAAGGCGAATGTGCGATAGGCAGGTTATTACTGCTGACGGCATTTGTGACGCTACGAAATCTTATGGTGCTCATGACATAAGTTTATGGGCCGATTTTCACTCAGTGTCTTGGCGTTAATGCGGCACATAGGTCCAGTCCAATAGGCGGCCATTAGTCTCAGTAAGTGCAACAACAATAAGGCAACAACAGCAACTGTCCAACAACAACAACAACAACAACAGCAACAACAACAACAACAACATCAGCAACTGGACAACAACTCTGGCCAGCTTATCTATGCAACTTCAAAGCTTTTGTGACAGCGGCAACATGACAACCATGGACATAAAGCTGAAACGTGGCGTATGCGCAATATCTTTGCCTTTATGTCTGCTCTTTATTGTGTGCCTGCCTGCTCTCGGTGTGTGTATATACATGGGGTGGTGTGTGTGTGTCAAGCATAAAGTAAAAATTGTGTCGTCAACGGTCGCACAATGCAGCAGCAGCAGCAGCAACATTGCCCTAGGCATTAAATCAGTAAAATGCAACAACAACAACAACAACAACTGTAATAGCTGCAACAGCAGCAGCAACAAAATCACTCATACGCTGTGTGAAACAGGTAATATCTCTTTACTTTACAAAATATACATAAGTAAATATACTTTAAGTGCTGCTCTACAACAACAATAACAGCAACAGCAACTGCAACAGCAACAGTAAAAGGGGACAGAAAAATCCGACAGCAGATGCGAAGATTTAATGCAAAACCTTCAGAGCGCACTGATATTGGAAGTTGACTAAAAATTATGGTTTAGTATCAATCAGCTTGAATACTTTCTCTTTATATTATCCTATAGTTTATGCTGATTAATAAAATATCCGTTACGTTGAAAAATTGCATGCTCTTTGGATTAGTTGTGCAATAAACGAATCGCCAAAATTCCACAGTAAGTATTATTCAATGGGGACCTACAGAGCAAGTTAAGTGTTACCAAACTTTTATACCAGTATCTCTGGCAATGCATTATTGCAGTATATACCAAATTTAACCAATAATAAGTGGATATTTAATACAATAGTATAATATATACAATTGTAATATATTGTATAAAACAAAAGACATCTAAATTGAATAGTAAATGTAAATTATTTAAATTCATCATAGTCCACTCCGTTTATAATTGACACCGTTTCAACTCAATATTTCCTCCATGATTATATGATTAGTCTTCTAGAAATAAAGCCATATCATTCCAAACCTTCATATAAATTACGACCATAAAAGAGTTTATATTAATAAATTTAACTTCTTTATTAAATCTTTGTATTAACCAAGAAAGGAAATCAAAACCGAAACCATAATCGTAAAACCGAAACAGATATTTCAATCTATCGTAGATCGAAACCGACAAGGGAACGTTATTTTTCTTCGCTTTTATTCCCTGGCCTTAACCGTAACAGAAGTTTAGATTCAATATGCATGATGTGAAACATAAAACTCTGTATAAAACAGATCTGGTGGTTTGCTTCCGGATGTTGAATTCAAATCTAGTCTATGAATTATTGCTGCTAATGCCTTTGGTATTAGTCTTTGGTAGTTATTCAAATAGTAAGCGTTTGATGCAATAAACCAACCAGAAAACAGTAACCTGTCTATAGCCCAACCAAATCGGTATCCTCAGTGCGCATAGCAAACCACATCGATTCCGTATATCAATCTGGACGCATCTTGCCCATCAATGTTGTCAAACTTATTGTATCTAATGCTCAGACTCAGTCTATCTTTCGAAACTCCCCTCCCCCCTTCCGATCCATCTGACTTACACTCTATCTCGTTCTTCCCTGTTCATATTACTATTGTTGTGTATGTGTGTGTGTGTGTGTGTGTGTGTGTGTGTTTGTGTAAGCGAAGCAAAATCTAACCCAGAAATGCGATGTTATAAACGTTTTAGATACAATTTTGCAGCACTCTGGCTCAGTTGCTCTGCTCTGAGAATTTGTTGTTATTGTTGCTCTGACAGTTGTAGTTGTATTAGTTGTTGTTGTGGCTGCTGTTATCGTAGTTGTAGTTGTTGTTGTTGTTGTTGTTGTTGTTGCTGTTGGTATTGTTGGTTGGCGCTGGCTCTTGGCTTACAGGCAAATTTGAGCTCATACAATTTGCAGTTAGCCGCCTGCCACATGCCGCCTTACGCTTGACTAACTGCCTGACTTGAATGCCTTTGCCTAGGCCAACAATGCTCACTGCTGCACCTCATCTCCCTACCAATCTCCCCCCCTCACTCTCTCACTCTCTATCTCCCTATCTTTCTATCACTCTCTCTCTCTATGTTTCCCAGAATTGTGTATTTCAGTAGGGCACCCTACAGGGACCACTAGGGGTAGGGTGTAGCGGGTTTTCCATGTGCAAGCAACTTGTAACTTGGCGCCCTATAACTGTGTGTGTGTGTGTGTGTGAGTGTTGTAGCTGGCAGCTCATTGTTGTTGCGGCTTGTTTGGTTTTATTGTGTTTATATTTGGCTTAAGGCATCAATTTGCTTTTACTTATATACATATCGAGAAGCTCGCGACGACTCCCAGTGCCAGGACAGATGAATGCCAATGTTGAAGCAACAACGACAACAACAACAACAAGAAGAACAACAACAACAAGCATATCCTTATCAGCAAAGCAACAATAATACAAATATGCGTTTAGAGATACACACATACAAATAGATACATGGACACATACTTAGCCACATACGTATGGTACGTACTGTGGCTACATGTGGCACATAAGAACCGTTGCAAATCGAATGGCAAATGCATCGATTACATAATCCATTTACACAAATGGCATTTTAAATACATTATACAATACATCGGCAAACACGACGCTCGGTGGAGACTACAGTGCAACGCTGCGTATGCGCAATATGTGTATCCTGAGTACACAAAGAGCGCCACCTTGTTTTTAGTACCAACCCCACATCCCCAGCCCCTAACCATTCTTTGCAAATACGTATACACATACAAATACAAACACAATTACAATTACAACTGCAACATTCATTCGCTGTATTTCGCGTGTGAGTGTGTGTATGAGTGTGAGTGTGAATATTTGAATGTGTGCGAGCGTTCAATTTGGTTTTCATTGTGTTCTACTTAAAAGCTGTTTAATTAGTGCGATAACTGTATTCGAACGGCAAAACGAATCATTGTACAAGTGAGTTCAATTATTTGAAAATGTATTAGTATAACTATAAAGTTAACTTTACATATTGAGTAAATAGATTAAACAAAATTAAATACACACACATTGAGCCATGTCGCTCTGGGTGATCCATTTGTCTATAAGACTTACAGTATGGGGAAATTTGTCCCCACAAATTGAAATTCAGAGAACTCAAGCTTCTTCAATATAGTAAACATTGATCATTTTCAACAATTACGTTGATTAAAATCGAATATTTAATATCTTTTAAATGTTCAGGCGTTTGATAAATTGATAAAAAAAAATTAAATATAGATATAATATAGACTTCTTATAAGTATTAAACATCAGAAAGGGTGAGTGTACTATGTAAATTACTGGAATGATAAACTTAACATTTCTACAACTATATTTTCAATTTTATATTATTATTTCATTATAGGTTACCTTATAAATTAGAGTAGTTCGCCTTCTTAAGAGTCAACGTCGAGTCCATATACGTATATAACGTTTTCCCACTTATACTAGTTCATAAATATATGGAATATATAAAACTTTCTTTAGTCCCTAAAGAGCAAAATTGAACACAATTTCAAATAGCATCCGCTATTCGCATATATCCTAATTATTTACGTCTTTAACATTATTAAAGCATCATTGTGAACTCTATGGATATTACGATGATTTTTGATGAGTATCTACAAAATCATTTGCACATTGGCTCTCAAATCGAACGACCGAAAGACTGAACGACCGGACGAATTCTCATGATGGACGTTGATGACGGCTGCACGTCTCGTATGCCAGATGGCGCTGCCCATCAACTTAATGATACAATTGCCGATGAGCCGTTAATTAATAAAATGCAACCAGTAAAAAAAAACGAATAACGAATAACGAATAGCGAATGGCGATTAATGAAAAACGAAAAATAAATCGTGAAGAAAGCATGGGCAACACAAACGCTTCTCATTAATAAATATTAACTCATAATTGAGCACGGACCATTATCAAATATGTTGCAGTTACTTGCAGCAACTACTTACAGCCACTTTGGGCCTTGGTTTATCAAAGTTTAACAAATTTTTGCAACAATATTTAAAAAACGGCTAGCTGCACGCCAGCCCAGGTGCACCCAGCAAGAAAATCAAATGTATACGGAAACAGCATAATAAAGGAAGGAAAAGCCAATAACACAAAGAGAAAAAAAAAACACGATACAACAACCCAACTGAAAACAAAAAATACCAAGTGCAGTGCAACCGCACAAAACTTGCCACAAACTAATGGAACTAATTGTTCAACGAAAGGCGGCCACACAGAAATATGAAGAGGGGGCTGGGTGTGGCGGCGAAGGCAGAGCCATTGTTCAGCCTCAAGTGAAATGCCAATGCCAAGTGTAAGCTCGAGCATAAGCGAAAAATCAAACCACGTCTTCATAATTGGAGCAACGGCTGCTACCACTAACATTCCCCATTCCCGCAAGTACCGGCCCCAGCTTCAGCTTCAGATCCAGCTCCAGTTCCAGCTCCAGCCTCAACTTAAATTCCCAGCTCAAATAGTGTGAAGTGTATAAAATCATGTGCTTGCCGCGCAAGCGCCGACAGTCAAAATTGGCAAACGAATAGTAACAGACGGATAGATACTACCATCAGTAGTAGATCGGAGCACAACCCAACCCAACTCAATTTAACTCAACTCAGCTCAGCTCAGCTCAGTTAAGCTCAACTCTGTATTGGGCGTATTGTGGGAATATTTGCATTTGGTATAAATCTGTCTCTCGGAAAATATGAGGAAGCATTGCGTAAGTAAGCCATAGACTCATTGCATATATGCATATATGGATATATCTGGTATATTGTTATCATTATCGTGGCTATACTTGCTTAGATATACGGAAACCGTTGTTGTTGGCTCTTGATTATTGCAATGCTGTTTATGATTACGGTGCATGGAGAGGAACAGCCAGCTGAACACAAGTGAGTAGAATGTTCTGCTAAACTCTTGATAAAAATTTAAAAAATTTTAAAGTGCATGGCTCAGTTGTTAATTTTGAAACATCCTAAGCTTTAATAATGATAGAAGAACTCTGTCTTCTCAAGATTTATATAGAGCGACTTTGCTTCTGTGGCAACATAAAAATTCGAATAAACCGTCATGAACTAATCGCAATCGAACTATAATTATATGCTTTATACTAAGCTGTGTAGTTAAAAGTTGTAATGGCATCTGAAATTCGATATTTAATTGTATAAAAATCAATATATAAAATCTTCCATCTTAATTGATTAAATAAAAATAAATATATACAAAATTCATTTCAACTGTAGAATCCAGAGACGCTTCATGTGGCAGCAAATGGACCATGCTGTCATGGGTGGACTCATGGGGCGCATGTTCAGTGGAGCCCGTGCAATGAAGTCCATGTTTGGCGACCTATTACCCACTACACAGATATATAAGACTAATATGATGGAGTTTCTGCCCACGGAGATGACCCGCGTTAAGTACGTTATCAGAGATCCTCATACGAACAAGCCTATGAAGATCATCAAGATGCCAAGCACACAGAAGAAGGTTGTCAAAATAATGAGGACATTACCCAAGGCCACTATAACAGAGCCTACTGTGCTGCAGTACGAAAAGCGTATGCGCCAGTTGGAAAAAGAGCAGGAAATGATCGTCGAGGGTAAAGCACCGATTAGTAGCGATGAAGCACTTTTCGATAAATATTTCAAGCACAAGCCAAATCCTAACAGCAACGAGGTTGTGGCCGGTAAGATTATGGAGTACCAAAGCTGGAAACCAGTTTACAAATCCAATGAACAACCCAGTGCATTTGTCACTGTGCGTCCCCAACCAGTGACTAAATTGCATACAAGCATTACGGCCAGTCACCATAATTATGGATTCCATGAACTGCTGCCGAAGCCGGAAAAACTCGTTGGTCATCAGCAATCCAAACTGGAGGACGAAGAAGATGGCGATGATTTTGAACAGGTTGATGAGCAGAACGAACTACCGGCACAAATGGGTCACCAATATGAGGTAACTGAGCATTCCAGCGATGCTGGTGATACTGGCGATGCTAGCGTCGAAATGCAATCGTTTGCACCAATGGAAGGCGGGTTTGTACCTTCCAATTTGTACCAAGCTAGCCATAAAATCCACCAAAATCCACCAAGCAAAGCGCCTCGTCCACGTAGTCGTGTTAGCATGATTGCATCAGTTGGTGCCAGCTCCAGCATCAGCATGAGTAACAGTAATAGTACCAGTAGCATATCTATTCCGAACACGACTGAGGCGCCTAACTATCCGGCTGCTTTTCTAAAGAAGTATCGGGAGAGGGAAACAGCATCATCGACAGGAACAGCAACAAACACAAAACCTATCCACAAATCCCGACCCAAGCATATTCACAAAGAGATCTATAACAATCGAGACGCGGTGCCAGAGTCCAGTCCCAGCTATAATGTTAGCTTTGCAATGAGCAGTCTGCGTGCACGGCTACAAGAGCAGCAACGTCAGATTAAGCAGCAGGAGCACAATGCCGAAATGGAGGATGAGCTCGAGGATGCCATGCAGGGTGAAAAGTGGCCAGCGGAGGTACAACACAGTGGCAGCTATTTGAGCAGTCCCATTGGGCCCAGCGCTGTGGCTTTTGACCACCCCGTGAAATTGTCTCCTACCGAATACAAGAGACAACGCAAAGATACTCGACAGCGTGGACACATTAAGTTTGCCGATAACCCTAGCAACGAAGAAGTGTAGCCACTCATTTACGGAGTAAAGCAATAACCAAAGCATGGCCAAAGCTTTAGTTAAGACAAATTAAATACCTTAGTTGTTAACATAGTTTAAAAATCAACGAACAACGAAATATATAATTAAATGTTGACGTTAAACATTTCTTCATGCTTACTCACATAAAACTACTTTCGTTTTTGTTATCATTTTCATTTTCATTTCAATTTTAGAGGAGCAGACGGGGTTCAAGTCATTGCACTGTAGCGTCTGCACGCAAACAACTTCAATTTCATGATTGTGTTCGTTATGGCGAAATGCATTTCAATTAATGTAAACCGTGTTTCTCAAGTCGTTGGCATTTATCTCTAGCATTTGTTCATGCACTCACACTCGCTTATTCGCTCATTTGACAACCAATTTGGAAAACTTTGAACAGCCTTCAGAGTTGACCTCAAAAACAACGACACAACATGCGCTAAAAGTGGGTTAAACCTGCTATAAATTCCAGTGACAAACCAGAACAAAAGACAGCCATAAGACACTGTAAGCTTCAGCTTCAGCTTCTGCATTTCTATAGACAGGGCCAACACAAGGGCGAATCCATCCCTCTAAAGCAGCCCGTTGGCTCTATCCAAGAAAGAAATGCAACAAATGCGGTTTTTAATCAACTAAACCAACGGCGACAACAGTTGAATTAAAAGCAACTAACCAACACCATCGCAACTGCAACAAGAAAAGAACTAAGAACTCAGAAAATCCAAGTCTGTCGCTACAAAAGTTAATGGAAAAGACTAAATTAACTGTTTGGATTAAGAATAGTTTTAACTTAGCAGCGGCTTAAGATAAACCAAACCACTAATGAAATACTAAATGATTAATTTTAACGCAACATACGCAAGATATTTTGTGTATTTAGACCCTGTGTTTAAAAAACATAAAAGGGTCTATTAACTTTGTGCAAAGTCGATTTGTGTGTAACAGGCAGAAGGAGGCGTGCCACACCCCATAAAGT